>JARWCS010323051.1:0-12721 GCA_034783895.1 Geukensia demissa | reverse complement strand
TGATTAGTAGTTTAATAACATCTTTTCACGAGTCCAGTGTAGAATACCAATGCGAGAGTTCAAAAGTGCAGTCCAAAGGGACAAGACAAATTTAAAACAAACCAAAAGACAAAACGTAAACAAAAAGAACAAAAGCTTGGAATCCGCGAACTCCTTTACAAAACAGGAGTGGGATCAGGTGCTGCAAAAGGGTAAGCATCCCCTGTCCTGCGTGCAACACCCGTCGTGGAATCCAAAATCTCAATTTACGTCAAAAAGGGCTGTATTTATAACGGGTTCAAATAAAGTTATGTTATAGTTCATATATCTAAAGTTGTAACCGATTATTACCTTTATTATGCACTTTTGATCTCTCGCATAGGTATTCTACACTGGATTTAATTTGAAATCTTCAAATACATTTTCAAAAAGATACATTATCTGTATATATAAGCGATAAAAAGGGTTTTTTAAAATGGTAAAGATCATTGCCGTAATAAAGATAGATCTAATAAGGGTTCTGTTTCACCAATTTTAGATATATTGTTACAAGTATACAGATTGCAAATAAAAGATGAGATTAAGAGCTAACAAATCCTGTAAAACATCTTGGTACCATGGGAAAGGCATCCATATCGTTAACTGCACATTTTTCAGACTTGGCTGATAGATTTACTCCACCTTCATCCATTAAAATTGTTTGCCATTTTCCTGATTAAGGTCAACGGTCCTCCAGTTTTTTACATCCGTGGTATGATTGCCATAACATTAAAAGTGACAAAAAAAAACCAAATAACATTGTATAGTACCTATGTAGTATGTAGGACGGTTTTTTGTTATTTTAGTTTTCAGATCAAACATGCAATCTTTGTCAGTAAACAAGGTAGGCGATACACAAAAGAAATTTGAAGTCAGCATGCCATTTGTATTTTGCTCTAGGTTGTGAAGAAGAATGAGATGAAGACATTGAACTATTGTTCTTTTTATTTAACAGATTAAAGCACGAAAGTTTTCCCAAAGCACGCATATCTATACTTATTATTTTCTGAGGAACAGAAGAGGATAGTATATGTTTTACTTTTCTTCAACGTAATGTATGCTTCATATGCAAGAAAAGTGGATTGCTAATTCTTTCATACATGTAAGTATAAAGAAATACGTATTCTCCCTAGTGATAAAGTAAATATGTATCCGCGTATTGTGCTTACATGAATCATGTGTATAAAAGGAGGGTATCTAAGAATTTTGTCACTGATAAATTTTGTTGGCAGTTTTCACAAAAAAGAATTTGTCAGGGATTTTTTCAAATGTGAAATGTAGTTAAGTTAATTTTTGTCAGGATCCAACTTTCCAACTTGGCCAGATTACTTTTTCCCGCTTGAATAAAAGCAAGAAATTTACAAAAAAAATCACCCAAGAGTCCGCAATGTCCATCATTAGTACTCTTTATGTAACAATTTTTCATGAGAATTTTAATTCCACTATTTTTATATATTTTTACAAAGGATACATAGTGTTGATATAATATGCGAATGCATATTAAACGCTAACCTGTGTAATATGCCATGTAATATTCCTATAAGGCGGTATTTGAAAGATCATGTTATAATAAATGGACGGTGTTTTATCACCTTGAATGACAATGAAGTAAACATTCAAAGTAATAATAGCAATAATATAGTGTAATCCGTGTAATATGCCAAAATATGTCCCAAGGCTTGAAGGCGTTATGCAATCTCCTGTCGTGCATGATGCCGTCAAAACTTAGGACATATTGTTGCATATTAAACGGAAAACACATTATGATTGTATAAATATAAATGTTGAATATGTGTCTTTCTGTGGGTGTTTTTCGTGATTTTTTTAACCTAGTCTTGTTGTTGAAATTGTCATGGAATTTGATTTGTTCCTCTTGACAGGGCCTTCGCTTTTCTCTTGCTTCTTCTGGGCTACCTCGGAGGAGATCGGTTATTACAGATCCAGAGAGCAGTAGTGCACCTTAACTGTAGTCGATGTTCTGCCTGCTCACCACCGGAAGAAGATCAAGATTACTACGAAGATCATGTTCGACAAACCTCTAAACACAGTCACCATGGAGTTAATTAAAGGAAAAATACAATGAGAGATCTTTGAAACCCACCAATTTTAATTTTTTTATGAAAAAAGATAAAAAAATCTCCAACATCCAGCCCTTTTCTTGTTTTACAATTTGTGTCAAATGGCCAAGATGATTCCAACTTTTTCCTCTTAAAAAAATCAATACTGCACTGATATTTCTCTAATACACTTGATATTATTTTGTAACATATACAAGAAAATACGCAATATGGTTACATATTTAATTTTATCTGTCGTGCCTATAAAGGACGAAATGTTCTTTCGAGTATGATATAATTTTAGTAAATATTATGTATGAGTTCGCCACGATATGTCTGAAATACTGCCGACGTGGCGTCAAACACCAATCAATCAATCAATGTCTTTTTGAGTAGATTGTAAAAAGTATTACCATTCACATTTGTATTCATATTTATATGAAGTTTGTTTTAATCATTGATTTAAAACCTAAAGCAAATTAAATGTGGCGACTTTAGAAATTGTTTGTATATCGACTTTATTGTATGATCTCAGAATCATCATTTCCATTTTTAGGTTTTAACTTCAAACCCCGTGAAGTAATAAATACGAGTCAAATTGATTGAAAAATATCATCGCGAATCTATCATTCATTATTACTTTTCATTAAAGAATGTTTCATTGGAATTTTGATTCTACTATTTTCACATATTATTACAAGGACAACTATTGTTGATATAATATTCCAAATGCTAACCCATGTAATATGCCTATAAGCCAATGTGATAATTCATGGACGGGGTCCATATTTAACTTTGATTGACAATGAAGTAAACATACAGAGTAATAATAAAAATAATATTGTGTAATCCGTGTAATATACCAAAATATGTCCCAAAGTCTGAAGGCATGGTGCACTCCCCTCCGGGTCGGGGTCGTGTATTATGTCTTCAAACCTTGGGACATATTTTGGCATATTACACAGACAACACAATATTATTGTATAAATAAGTACAAACTGGAACCTGTTGAGGGTTACATATCTAAATAATTTTCTAAAAGAACTCCAGAATTCGAAAAAAAATGGTTTGATTGTAGGATGTAAGTTTTGAATTTTTTAATAGATAGTCGTATTGCTTTAATCTTTAAGTGACCCAAATCCTTTGATATATTCAGAGTCACAAGCCACTTATCTGTACAGAAATATGTCACTAAGAATTCATAAACAATATAATATTCTAAAATAAAATCCCCGAAGCGTGATGAGGCATTAAAACTTATCTGATTCTTTGCAAAACCTGTACTTACTGCATAACCTTTAGACCAATGCATAAAGTAACAATAAAATATGCTACAGCTCATGATTGTATAGATCAAACTGAATGAAAATATCTTATTAATTATATCAATTCATCATGAAATTTAACGTTATTTCAATACAGAAAATTGAACTTGTATAATTGATATTGTTATTATCAGAAAGTGCTTTAACTGTTAAGAACAATGAAAATATATTTCCAGTTGTCCTTTTAACTGTTAATGGTAGGTCTCATAAGATGTATCTGAGTAACAAAATTTTTGACAAATAGCATATTTTGATGTCATTTACCTAATTTCAACCTCCTAATTAATACAATATATGTCTCCAACGAAACTTAAGTATTTCAGGTATTATCGAGAGGTGCATGTAGTAGAAAAATTAGAAGAATTATTAGTTTGTTTGGATAGATACAAACGTTTATAGATATCAAAATGGTCCTCATAGAAACTGTGGTGGAAAATTGCATAAAAACTATAAAAAAAAATTTGGTCGAAAATGTAAAAATTAAATGAAAATGTTATCATTTTTTGTAGGGGGTTTAATGACGATAAAGCAAGAATGAAAATAAAAAAATAAAAAAGTCGTCTATTGAAAAAAAATGGTCAATCAAAATTGGTCTGTTTAACTCAAAAGCGTTCTGTTGACTCGGTAATTGACACTTAGAGCCGTCGGTATACACAGGTTCCCGTTTTGTTTGAATCTCATTGCTTAAACTGAATAGTCTCAATCATTTGAACGAAAATATCATCAAAAAATGAACATGTTGAAAGCAAAGAAACCAAAAAACGCATATATATATAAACCTCTGAAAAGTGTTAGGGATGAATTTTGTACCTGCAAATTTTTGTACTTCCCTCAGTTGGATTCGAACTCACGTTGCTGTGACATCTCTGGCTTCCATCGCCTGCACTGTGTCCAGCGCCCTGGACCACTCGGCCACCTAGGCTACAATAATAGTTTTAAACGAATAAGCGCTTCATGCGCAGTGTAATGAAATCATTTGAAATCGTTGTTTTACGTTTTGTCTACAATTTGGGACTGGTTTTTTGGCACTTGTTTGGTGCCCCTCGGAAATCAAGTGAACTAAAGGCATCAGCTGAATGAGAAATTATGCAGTACACAATCCTGAAAAGATGTGGATTGTATTTTTCTGGCATATATATTTCATATTGTCTCTTTTAAAAGGAATATTTCCCTACCTAGAAAGATCAGAATGTTTTGGAATATAGATTCCATATCCATCGCCCCCTTGCCCCGAAAAATTTGCATAATACTACACTATACAAATAAAAGTAACAGTATTTTGATAATGAAAGAACAATAATACTTATTGTATTTTTCACGCGAATGGTGAATCTACAAAGAACAATCAGAGATTAAGGCTCTTTAGCATGCCTATTCATTTATTTTTAATCGGAGAATCATCAACTTGGGTAACGTTGTTTGGACATAAGAGATGGATTATTACTCTCAATGAGACAGCCATCCAAAACATAAAAAATCAAAGCAATAAACATCTGCAGGTTACCTTTAGGCCGTCGTCCACATCTGTAAAGCCCCCCCCCCCCTATTTGTATTGGAAGTTTAACTTCAATTGTCTCACGTTGCAGGGCTTAATAAGTTAAAATGAGTAGTTGGACTAAAATTTGTGGAAAGTCTGCACACAATCCTGGATTTTATGGCCAGTTGCGTCATGAAAAATCTTAATCTGTAGTATTTTCTAACGACAGACAACAGCTTGTTGCCAAAAATTTAGGAGGCATTAAGTATGTGGCGGGATTCATCACCATTGAAAGTACTCACAGACCGATAACCTAGGGCATTGGTGTGGTTATAAAACAACTAAACAAGCGTTAAAAACCAATTGTATTGATCTTAACTCTAGCTGACTTTACAGAGCAGACAATGAAGACAAGAGATTATGAGTTGTACCTACCTAAAAAACCTATTGATGTTTCTAACAGCTAGTCCAAATCAACTGATAATATTCTAGTGTTCTAGGACATTAATCAAAACATGTCCAGCAAGATTAAGTGTGAAATTGTTTTATTTGTGTAAGAAAACAAGACATTGTTTCATAACTTAAACTCATATTATTTTCATAATTTTTACAAAACAACAGGGCACATTGGACTATTTCAACAAGAATGTAACATTTGCTGTAAAAATACTAACTTTTTAGAGGTGTTTGTTCAAAATATATATGCCCGCATAGAAACATCACAAAGATATCTAAGCTTTACATTTGTATTTTATAGAGCTTTAATTGTGCAGTGTTTGGTTGTGATGTGATTGTTCGATCTATATCTAAATCGACAAAATTGTATCAAATTTCGTGTCAAATCATGTAATCCTGGAGTATTTTCAAAACTAAAGCACTTTCTATGTGCCATGTTACCGATGTACAACTAATCAAAATAATAAAACTGTTGGATTTTCTTTTAATAGGCATTTTTCAATACAAACGATTTAGAATAATAGATATAAGACTTTTTAAATTTTTCAGCCAATTTATTGGGCCAAAACATGGCTTAACGACCCTTGTCGTTACTTTCTGCAGTACTGTCATGTAGTATTTACATCTCACCGCCGTTCAATTATTTGCTGCTTTGTCAATCGGCGCAACTTTTGGAACTAAGAGTAAGGCTTTTGTTGTTTCTAAAAAATCCTTGAGGTGATGTATACCACAACATCTACAATTTTTTACGGTGTTGAGAAAAGAGACTTTTATGCCCTCTACTGATAACGCTAATTTTCAATACTTGTGAACAGAGTAGCGTATATTACTAAACAGAACTATATGGCCAATGAAAACAGTGAATATACAAATGGTGGTAACATGAATATAAAAAGAGAAGATATTGGGTAATTATAATATAAATAATGAGTCCATATGCCGTCTCGGTATCAACTGGAGGCTACTGTTGAATATGTTTATCAGATTGATACTCGGTTAGAATATTCGCATGCAAAGGGAATTTTTTGACAACACAAGTGAGTTTTGAGGGAGAAATATAAACCTCATATTGGAATGAAAAATGTTATTTATTATTTTTTATGACGATTAAAAAAGTAACATAGCAATATTAACATTTTTTCATGAAATGATTATGAAAACCGCATAAAACTTACAGAAAGCATTTGTATCAACATGGGGGAACAATCTTAAACTCCATAGCAACAGGCAAAATATATCGTATTCCTAAACCCTATTCGTACATTAGCATATTAACAAAACAAAAAACATATTATTCTTAACTGTCTGAATGTACATCCAATTCAAACCAACATAAACATACATAGGGTTGGAAGGGTGGGTTTTTTTTATGAACAAATAGAAGATTCCAATGCAACGGGATTTTTTCCTGTCATGTAGGATTTCAGCCTTGATCAAGCGCAATGAGTGATCGGCCATTTTAGGCAGCGTGACGCAGGAATGTCCGTTAAAGATATCCTGATAACATTATGCAAACTCTTCCGTTATTCGTTAATGACAAAAAATGTGCATAGGATAACCGTTATTGAGGTTCTAATCTTAGTGGATTTCGGATTCATTATTTTTTGTGGTTTTTATGTTTTGAATATTCCGTATGATTTCTTTATTGGCGTGTTCCTATCAGAAGTTTAGAACAGAAACGGGCTGGTCTTCAAGTTAATAATCTAAACAACGTCATTCAATACTTTTCAGACATGCTTATAATTCGATTTAATTCAAGATTTGACAATTAATTAGAGAATATTCAGCAGCAGCAGATGACCTTTATCAAACCCGCAAAATTAGTAAATAGATTAAAAAAGTAGGTTCGAAAAGACAATTAAGTGTGTATAATAATAAAATATAAGAATCAATCTTGAAGTATTATATTTCCAAGTAAAACCTATGTACTTTTGTGTAAAATTTGGGGATATTCCCCGCCTACATGATCCGACGTGTCTGCTTTCAGTGGAACTGTAAGAGAAACACAATGAACTTTCAGAAATACTCGATATATTTTGCCACAAGTAGGGCATTGAACGCACTTCTATAAAGAAACTGCGCAGTAAAGTTAATACCATAAAAATCGTATTTTTGCTTTTTAGCACACCCCTGCTAATTTATAATAGTGGATATCATTATGTCGCCACGGAATCAAACTTGGCCAGGACTTACATTTATGAACATAAAATAAAACTGTCATATTTTACTACAACAATCACAAGCCCCATGGAATTCAGTTTTTGTTGTACACAAAGTTTACAAACATTTAAATTATTATCAATTACTCCATGCACCTTCTTGTTTCAATGAAATATATTAATTGTTAGTAAGACTGCGCTAAATAGATGTGAAATAAATACATGGTAACAATCAACAAAAAGACGCCATATTACCTTAGTACATAATTAATTGCCAGGACTTTAGTCAAAATATATCAATGGTTCAGGTGTGAGGTATGTCGTGTTATAAATCATCCAAATGCTAATATTTTTTGCCGCAACTCCTCCAACCTTTATAGTTTTTCTCAGCACAAAAATTTCCCTCTATTTCCTTATATGTTAATTTTTTGACATTGAAAAATATCTGCCCCATAATTGCAACTGTTAACTGTGCACTGACAAAAATACTGATATAAATGCAATTAGTTAACAGCCAAATAAATGTTCCATGCAGAAACTACAACAGTGAAACCTAGAGATTTGAAAAATTAAATCGAATATTAAACTTAGTATGGAGTCTTCCCCGGAAGACATGGGTCGCCTGCTATCTATTTGCCTAGGAAGGCAAACATTAAATTCAATAAGTTTAGTTAATTTCTGATGAATGGTTCAGAAGGAGTAGCGGATTACAAATTATTACCCCCTCTCTTTTCAGCATAATGCAGGTCAAAATTGCAGTAAAAATTTTCAGCGTTGAATTCCTGGGAATATGAAATAGGAGGTGCAATACTACCTCTATTAAATAAAGTTTCTGTTAAAATTTGGTTCATTTTTGTTGAATGGTTAAGGAATTAACAGATTAGACATGGTCCTCCTTGTTTTCAGCATACTGAAAGTCAATTTGCACAAATAATTTACTGCACTGAATGCCTGGGAAGATAAAATAGGAGGTACATTACTACATTCATTTATAAAGAATTTGTGAAAGTTTGTTTGATTTCTATTGAGTGGTTAAGGAGGAGTAGCAGATTAGAAATGGTACCCCCCTTTATTCACTGCATTTTACAAAATTGGAGAAAATTTTAAAATATTAATTGTCTGGAAAAATATAATAGGAGGTGCAATACTACATCTATCAATAAGAATTCTGATAAAATTTGGTTAATGTTTGTTGAATGGTTAAGAAGGAGTAGCAGATGATTAAAAATTGTTGCCTCCCCCTTTTCAGCATATTGCAAGTCAAATTTGCACAAAGAATTTACTGCACTGAATCCCTGGGGAAAAATAAAGTAGGAGGTGCATTACAACATTCATTGATAAAGAATCTGTGAAAGTTTATTTAATTTCTGTTGAGTAGTTAAGGAGGAGTAGCAGATAAGAAACGGTACCCCGCTTTTTTTACTGCATTTTATAAGTAAAAATTCCAGCAAAATTTGAAATATTGAACTTTTTGGAAAAATAAAATAGGAGGTGCAACACTACACCTCATAATACAGAATGTGTGAAAGTTTGGTTAAAATTGGTTCAATGGTTTAAGAAAAGTACTAGATTAGAAAGTGTGACGCCGCCGACGACGACGGGGACGCCGACGTACGACGACGCGGACGCAAGACGACAGAGTTATCCCTATATGTCGCCCTGCTAGAAGCAGGATACACAAAAATCGAAACTGAGCTTTATAATACTAACACTCAGCAAAAGTCGTGATAAAACGGTAATTTGTTCCAAAAGATATCTCTGATTGACAAATAGTTTGTCACAAGTAGTCTGACACCACATTTGACAGACAGTAAGTGTTGCACAGGTCTGAATTTTTAAGCGCAGTAAAGTAACCCTGGCTGTTGTGGCATTTTAAATAACAAGTGGCTGTGATCGCAGATTATTGAGAAATATGATACGAAACTATTTGTATAGACTGTAGGGAAAATGGATGAAAAAGCTTACAAATACACCACCGTTCTCTTCGAAGCGGTGGTATAATAAAGAGGATGGAAGTGCATGGATGACGTTCATTTGCTTGCCACTAACACGAACTCTTTCGCTTGTAACAAACATGAAGTTAATTCGCTTGTAACTAACAGGATATTGCAGAGTTATTGCAGATCGTTTAAGACCTTGAGGCTCATTTATATCACATGCCGCGCGCATTATAGGAGTCGTTTGCTATACTTTCATCATGGGCTCTGTCGATTATTTAATCATTTCATTTCAGATTTAAATTTTAAAATCTTGAACATAATTACATGTACAATCATAGAAAGTAATAAAATAAGGAACAAAGCGAAATAAGTCAGATTTGTATAACAGATGTAAACAGATTTTACCTCCCTTGGAGAAGATGGCAGCATCCACAAACGTGTAGAGAAAATCACCTTCGTGGTCCTTCACTAAATTAACATGATGTCCGACAATACTGAAGAAACCGCCGCAAAATATGGTGGTATGTCCGAAAACCTTACGGAAACTCAAACCGCAAAGTACGATTTAGACATTACTAGTGTACTTAAAGACTATCCTTTACATTGTATCCCATCCAATTGAGTAAACCTACAGGTATTAAAGCCAAAGAACTCCACTATGAAACAATAGACCCACAACTATATGACAAAGAAGCAAACATGGTTGCTTTTCGTATTGAAGTTCACAGGATTTTACCCTGGATCAAGAGCTTATTGATATTATATTATGATATATATGGAAAAATTGACAACTACAAAATCGACTGATATGATGACCCACTTAATTGGAGTGCCAAGCCAACAGGCAAAAAATCTATATGCATCAATGTAGCCACTCAGGATATATCTCTGCTATACAAGATAACTTTTCATATTAATACCGGTGTGTTGCAAGTTCAAGGAAATTACAAGGACAAATTCGTTTCCAAGGATTTCCCAAAACTTAAATCAATGGTGACCGACATCATAGATTTTAATAAAACAATTCTTGAGTCACAGTCACACTGCCACAAGTATGACACACTTCGACAACCCAACTCTGGCTGCAAAAAGTGATACGTACAAAACAAGCTCACAGGCTACTGATGAATTCTCAGACAGTGAAATTGAAAACAATATATTCGATACAACTGTGGTAGATAATAACAACAATAAAGACAAAATTGGGTCAAAAACTCAGTTACAGGATGGTGATACTCAGACTGACACTAGTCCTTCAAATGAACTGACCCTATTTGATAATAACACATTTGGTACCATACTTAATAGAATTGAGAACAATTTTACAATTGCATTAGAAAAGATATGCACACAGCAAGCCAATATGTTTCAATCAAAGCTTGAGGCAATGAACCAAATGTATTTGCAGAGTATGGATACCCACAACAGTAAGTTCTCAGAATTACTAAACAGGTTTGACAGTGTAACATCTAAGTGGACAGCGGTGGAAAAAGAAAATGCCGAGTTGAAATTATCCATGAAAAACCTAAGATACACCAGTTCTCTGGAAAAGGAAATTGTTAAGTCCAATTTAGAATCTACATGTACTACTCTTAAAGCCCAGATTGATGCACAAAGTCAGACCATAAAATCATTAAATGCCAAAATGGATAGTTTTTGTGATAATTTGGCAGAAAAAGACTCTGTTATCAACAGTCTAGACGAGAAATGTAAAATCCTTAGCAAATCTGCTACTGAAAAAGAAGAAGAAATCTTAAGCCTTAAGTTACATAACAGCCGTGATGATAGCATACCTTTCCAAACTGTAAATGGTGCACGCCAATTTCATGGACATGAATACAGTGACGGATATGAAACAGCACAAAATTTACCCCATGTGACCATAATAGGAACCTCTAACACTAATGGGATCAATCCCCAAAAACTTTCCAGTAGATATACTGCCGATAAAATTTCTGCTTACACTTTATCCGAGACAGAAACTGCTGTGCGCCAACTAAGAACATCTCCTGCTGTTTTAGTCCTTCACTCATTAACAAACGATCTGAAAAACTTCACTTCACAACAGTGCGTGGAACACATGGCTAAAATTGTTAATATCACACATGAGCTTCATCCTAAATCTAAATTGGTTCTGTCATTACCCACACCAAGAACGGATAGTGCTGCTCTCAACAATAAGGCTCAAATGATAAGTCTATTATTAAAAGAACAGCTTAATGAGGACAAAGCCGTCTTTCTTTGTGACAACAGTAACATGTCATATAAAGGAGAACCTTCACCACAATTTATTGATTCTCGTGATGGATTTCACCTCTCGTCAAATGGCATTTCTGTGATAGCTTCCAATATTCGTGACATGATTGATTATGCTTTAAACCTGCCTAAACGTACCCCTATTCGTAAAATGCCTAGATTTCGAGAAAACAGGGGATATAGAGGTCGTGGCCGTGGATTACGAAGAGAATATTAAATTGTCAAGTGTGTTTTTTAGGTTAGCCATCTAACTGATTAAGTCATATTATAGTTGAGATAACTAGCAAGTTATTTTTTACCATTTTTATTTCTTTTTTCATATGTTATATCACAAGAAAACTTCTTTGAATATATGTACATGGAATGTGGGTGGACTTTTTTCTGAACACCATAATAAATTATCAGATCAATATTTTATATCACAAATAAATAAATATGACCTTGTATTGTTAACAGAAACACATGTTGGTTATGATACAAAAGTAGAGTTGGATAACTTTTTCTATTATCCCTTTTGTCGAAAAAAATCCAAAAATAATAGATTCTTTGGTGGCCTTGGTATTTTTATACGTAAAAATATAAGAAAAGGTGTGGAGTTTATGAATAATGGAAATTCAGAATACCAATGGTTGAAGTTACGCAAAGATTTTTTTGGTTTCAGGAAAGATACTTTTTTATGCACAGTTTATTTTGCACCAAAAAGTAATATTAATTTACTTGAACTGTTAGAAAAAGACATACTAGAAAAATATGGCAAAAAGGGGGATATTATACTTCTAGGAGATTTTAATGCAAGGACGGGCTCTAGCCCAGATTTTATTATTAAGGACTCTACTACCCACATGCCAATTGATAATAATTATTATGATACTGATAGTGTAGTTGAGGAAAGAATAAGTCAAGATCATATTGTAGATAAAAGAGGTAAAGATTTATTAGATTTATGTATTGGCAACCAAATTCGTATTGTAAATGGCAGATGTTGTGGTAATAGTACTGGTAAATTCACATGTTACAAACCAAATGGATGCAG
>JARWCS010323041.1:0-12721 GCA_034783895.1 Geukensia demissa | reverse complement strand
CCTCATTTTCATGGTTCATTGACTTGAGTAAAATTTCATAACTGATCAACAATAACTCACCTTCTTTATCATGTTTTAAAAAAATTCTGACTATTGATTTGTGTTATTGAAATATCCTGGCAGTATTACTTGCCCATATATCTTGATTAGAAAATTATTGTCATTTGTGTCCACACATTTATAGGGTCAAAGCCACATATACATGCGAGACATTCTTGTGCCCACACTTGTTGCTTTATATAACCATTTTAGAGATGATTGGGGGCCAAAGGGGACATAAATGAAAATTTGAAATTTTAAAAAATTATCAGATTCTGATAGGGGTTTTCTGTGAAAGGTTGATAAGTTATGCGCCGAAAAGTTTCAAAAACCAATACTATAAGGGGAACCATTGGTGATGCTCTATTTCTAACTTTTAGGTTTGTAACTATGGAAATCAACAACAGATAAGGACGAAGCCATACAACATAGCCATTGCAGAGGTACTCGTAGGATTTTTATTTGGTGAGTCTAGAACCACATTTTCAAGATTTTTTTTCAAGTCCCCATTTTGAAGGTTATTAAATCTGCAAATTGTATTAGCTGTGAAAGTGCTTTTGTTTTTGTTTTTTTCTTTAATCCAATTTCTATAGTTTTTTACATAAATACAGTCTCAATACTGACAATAGCTCAAACAATTTTCATCCTTAGGAACATTTACTGTTTTAAGCTGTCAAGGTTTGACTGAATATTACTGTTGCATGGACCTCTACTTTGTGGTTGCTTACCTGAAGTTTGTTTATGTGACAATTTGTTAATGACGAATTTGTGCTTTCCATTAATATTAAGTTTAACTTTAAGTAATGGCAGAGAAATTTCTTCATTCTGAAATCTGACAAGACAATTTTGCCAAATTTGGTCAACAACATCATTTTCATGTTTCAAGGATGAACTGCGAAAGTGGGATAATGATGGTCCCTCAGGATGAGAAAATGGCTGATTTGGTCCATCATGGAAAATTATGTTACTGTCATCCCAATGCCACCACACATTTTCACCACATTCAATAAAATCTGCTATTCGTGCAATATGTGCTTGGAATAGGGATGCTTGATTTGCTAAAATATCCTTTGAAAATCTACTATCCGATCTCTCAGGGAGAAGCTTGGACTGCTGACTGATGATCGAGTCCTGTTTTTGAAAGCTGTCTTCCTTGTCACCACATTTTTTTTCTGCATTAAATCGAATAATGGCGTTTTCAACAATGCATTCGGCCTTTCTGTTTGATGTTGTTTCAGAAATATCCCGCATATTGCCAAAACTTCTTTCTTCATTTTCAGCCAATATAGATCTGGTGTTAAAGATCCTTGCAGTCTGGGGCAGATGGGTGGTCATGGTGTGGAAGTGGATCCCGTAAAACTTGCGAATTGTCAGCTTTTTTGGATTGGATATTAGTTTCCGACAAAGAGTTGAGAATATAAAACACTGGTTATACAGACGTAGGAGCTGTTTTACTGATCTAGATTTATATGGACTGTAAGCAATTTTTGTAATTTCCACCAGTGAGAAGACCAGATCTACAAAGTCTTCGTCAACCTTTCCATTTTCATGTTGAGAATGTGTAAATTTTGCAAGCTGTAT
The DNA here is from genome assembly GCA_034783895.1 of Geukensia demissa. Lineage (NCBI taxonomy): Eukaryota > Metazoa > Mollusca > Bivalvia > Mytilida > Mytilidae > Geukensia > Geukensia demissa. The sequence goes on along the minus strand of JARWCS010323041.1, from coordinate 11,101 downwards.
AATATAACCTCTAGCATCTGACCCCCGAATTTGATTTTTTTCTCCTATTGTTTTTTGTGCAAATTTTAGAAATTCATCTTGTGTAGATTTGCTGTTCATGTGATGAGGTAACTCCTCAATTAAATTTTTTACAACACTGCTTATGTCATGAAGCGGTTCACAATACATTACTTCATACTTTTCTAAATTTAAAAGTTTAAGATCTGCTTGAAGTTGTGTTATAATTAAAGCAGGGGGTCTAGCAGTTCCATGCAGATGGTCTGTGAGCTCCTCTTTTAAGTCTTTTACTTTCATGTTGTTTGTATTAATGCCTCTTATTTCAAGTTCATCAATTAATTCCTCCTTCTTTAATTTTTTAAATGGATCAAAGATACCCTCCTCAATTTTTTTCCATGCTTCTCCTTCCATTACCAGCTTACGCCTTTGTTCCAGACTTATTATTTTTCTTTTCAAACAGGCTTCTAAGTTCACATGGTCATCAGAAGCAATGCCACACAAACAGCTAAAGTTACCTCCTCTCTGCTGCCCAGCCTCAAACTGACGTGCAGGATTGTCTCCAGAGAAAGCACGAATTGTGTCAAGCAGTGGCACTCCTTTGAATTCTATTGGCTCTTTTAGAGAAAGAATGTCTTCCAGTCGATTTTCAATATATTTAAATTGATCTGCATCAGTAGAAGCTGTGAAATGAAAGTATAATAAAAGTTCCTGCTTCTCGTAACCCAGGATGCAATTAAGAGTTATCTCTTATTTGAGACAGTGTCTCAATATACATATAGCTGTAACATGAAAAAACATTAAATATTGAAATTTTTCGCTCAATCCATAATATTTACCAAGAGAAAAAAGTCTGATGTGCAGTAGTAAAATTTTAAAACTAAAGATTAATTTTTTCTTTCAATTTTTAGCTGAAATAAAATTTAAAAAATAAAACAAACCTAAATTTCACCATTATAAACATATCGATATACCCTCCCATATAAGAGACGACTCTTTTTTGCTATTCTGTATGTCTGTAATTTTTATAGGACCTCAATAAATTGCGGTCATATTTTGGTTTGGCGCTTTTGATGTTGCAGTTTGTATTTGTAGACATGTTGGTTTCTGCACAATAAGTTTTGTTCCAGTAAACTAAATCTTTTTATCTCACCTTGCCTACAAAGCCATGTGAGCTTTTCCCATCACTTAGCGTCCATCGTCCATCCACAATTACAAAAAAATCTTCTCCTTTGAAACCGCTCAGCCAAATTTGACCAAACCTTGATGGGATGGTCTTTGGGTTGTCCTCTTTCAAAATTATGTCCGACAATCCCAACCTTATGACAAAATGGCCACCAGGCTAAAAATAGAAAACAGGGAGGATAAAATTTGGAAAATCTTTTCCTCTGAAACTACTGTGGCTAATCTTTAACAAACTTTGTTGAAATGATCCTTAAGTGGTCTCCAAAATTATGTCCGGCATTTCCAACCTCCAACCAAGATGGTCACCCCAGCCGAATTAAGTGTTATATAGAACACTATGGGAAATTTTCAAAATATTTTTTTATCTTGAACTACTTGCACAATTAGAACCACCACAGCTGAATATAGTTTTACATAGGACCCTATGGGAAATTTAGAAAAGAAAAAAGTCCTGAAACAACTTGCTCAATTGGAACCAAACTTTGGTGGAATGATTCCTAGTTGGGTCTCTTTCAGACTTTTGTCCCTTGACCTCACCCGGCAACCAAGAAGGCCACCCCAGCCAAACTTAGTTTTACATAGACCCATATGGAAATTTATGAAAAATCTTCTTGTTTGGGTCTACTTAGTCTTTTGGCACCTTTTTTTGTTGAAATGGTCCAGGAACCAATCATTTACTCAAATGTTAATTTGCCCACCTTTAGCATGTCAATGTACTGTGGTCATATAAATGCTGGGTTTGCTAAGCACCCCATTTTTTGTCCATATATCAGTTACTAATAATAAGCTTTAATGCTGCCCACTGTTTCATAGAGAAAAGATATGTTTTTCAGATCCTGCTGAAGTCCTCTTCATTTTTGCTTAGAACTTAAAATTTTATTACTTATATTTTTACCTGACTGACCAAATATGTAGCAATTTGGTCTTTCCACAATTGATTGTATATTAATCAGTTTCTTGTGAGGAAATTTTTCCCTATATTCTTGTTCTGAAAAGAAATTGGCAGGGTCGTAAATGTAGGACACCATGAAATGAACATAGGATCGGTTAAGGATTGATGTGTGGTCATGCCACATTTTTATTTTTCTTGTTCGCTCCTTTGTTTTAAGCAAATCCTTTGCTTCTTGTTCGGATAGCATGTTATGCTTTATTTCCAGTTTTTCTAACTGCATAATAATTTGTTCATTTGTCATTTTGTTGTATTCTTCATCAGTTCTTATTTTCAAAACTCCAGCTTCAAAAAGACGTTCATTTTCTTCTAAAATTATTTCTCTGAGTGGAATTTTTCTGCTGTATATCTGCTGGGTTTTTTCTTCCAGATTTCCATCTTTATTAATAGATGTAGTTGTTAAAAATTTTGGAGCAATGGCTTCTCCTATGTTTATCTCTTTTTTGTCTATTTTATATTGCAGTGCAATTTTTAGCTGTTTCCCGGTTCTAGGGGTTGGAACAGATGTTCTAGATCTAAAAACCCTTTTTTGGGGGCGTCGAATGCGCCGTAAATAGTCTCGTCCACTAATCCGAAGGTGTGGATTAAATTTGTCAATGTTAATGCCATTTACTTTTGCATATGATTTTAGAACCTGGCCAGCATTTCCTGGTCTCCGTCCATTACATGTCACATTGTACTTGTTTGCAAGTCTTGTCCAGTTAATTAGGGTTTTTGTGGTGGATTTCATCTCATCCAGAAATTCTTGTTTGTCAAACATGTATTTGTCAAATGATCCATGGTGAATTTTAGGGGTTCTTTTTCCACATGATTCCTTCTGTTGTATTTGTATCATTTTTTTCTCAGCTTCCACACGTGATAAAAAGCAGGACTGCATTCTGTCTCTAATATGTTTGAAATAGATTTTAACATTATGCATACCAAAAAATGGAATAGAAGCTATATAAGATGGATCAGACCTATTTAGTATTGTAAATGTTATATGACTTTGTTTTGACTAATATTGTCATTCAAAAGAGAGACAATATTTGCCAAAACAAAGTCAAATTACATTTATATCTGAAGTTTGATTCTTTAATGTAAAAATCATTTATTCACAGTCATTTATTCACATTTGACTGTATCGGTGAATGGCTACAAAAACAAGGTGATTAGTTAATCATTGTATACTAAAAATAAAATATTTAATTTTGGTCATCAAAAGAAATAAAGACTAAAAAATTTTAAATCTGGTCAAAAGTTTTAAACTATTTCCAACAATATAATTTCTTCACAGAAACTGTGCTTGTCCATTTAGGAGATAACTGTATTGTATTTTAAGCTTTCAGGACGTAAATTGTGGATTTTAGTGTCGCAAATTGAGTTTACCAGGTGATGCGTAGCAGAGCCGGGTAAACAGATATTTGCGACAGTAAAATCAAAATTTACATTCGAAAAGCTATAGAATACAGTTATCTCCATTCTAATGCAATTTATTTCAAAACCTTTGATTTATATTAAAAAATACCAAAAAAAAAAGAAATTACACGAAACATTCTGGAAGTTTTCTGCTGATAAATGTCATAGAAACAACAAGACATCACTTGAACGATTCCATTTAGAAATGTTAACTACGGATGTAAAAAAGCTTTGTGAACGCTTCAAATTTAGATAAATTGTTCAAAATGAGTTTATTGTTATTCATATAAAATATTTTGTGAATTTTATTACATTTGACCAGCAATAAATCTATTGTTCCAACATGGCGGCAATGTGGTGGCATTTTATATGAGTTCATCCTAGTTATGACAAATAAATTGTGAATTTTACGTAGAATGCAAGCATATCAAATAAGATGTTACAAAAATATTGCATTAGAATACTATTTTTATATATTCTATACTGACATGTGCTGATTTAAACAAATTGGTCACATATCGAGAGTAAATGTTATTGGTTTGTCCAAAATTGAGGACAACTGCTAAAACATTTTCGCTTTACCAAGTTTCGATATAGAATTTTGTAAGATGTCGAGAGATAGTCAAACTTTTGATTTCCAATTGGCTGCCGCACTGTAAACTTCAGATATTAAACTATATATGATAATTTTTTTTGAAAATATATGTTTTATTATATCACAGTATATGTTCTCTATACTGAATGTTATAAAGATGAAATTTTTATTTTTCCATTGATTTGAATTTGCCAATAAATAGTTGAAACTCTTAACTCGCAACAAAAGACCTAAAATAATTCCCTCGGGGCATGATGTGTTAATTTTTATATGTGCTTTTCCTTTTATATTCGTATTTTAAAAACCTTTGAAAACAAATTTTTAAGGGTACAAAGGTTTCACCCTGTCTGTCCGTCTGTCTGAAATACATTGTCCACAACTCCTCCTAAACAACTTGCAGGATTTTGATAAGACTTGGTGGATTAAAAGATTACATAATGGAGATATGCATATGGTGAGGAATCTAATTTTCCACAATATTTGTGGATATACTGTTTGGACTTGGTTGTTTTTCAACCCTATATGGGGAATAGCGCTGCCCGCAAATACTTCTAACAGACTTGCTGGATACTGATAAACTTGATGTATTGTTAGATTAAATAATGCAGATGTGCCTTTGGTGAGGGATTTTGTATTTGACAATTTCTGCAGAAAATATGACTCAGCTCTTGTCACCAATTTATTGGTTCACAATTCCTCCTAAAAGACTAAGGGTTTTGAAAAAAATTAGTGAAATGACAGATGGCATAAGGGATATAATTATTATCATATGTTTGAAGAATAAGTGAGCTATGTGAGCTCTACTCACAGTAAAAATGCCAATTTTACAGGGTATGATTGATTGATTGAATGTTGCTTAATGTCAAGTGGCAAATATCTCATGCATATTCAGTACGAGAGTATATTAATGAATAATTATGATGAACCTTGCTTTGTACTAGACCGACACGCTAAGCTGGATTTTTAACGTGCTAGCTCACGAAAGCAACAGTCCGCAGAAAGATCTGCCTCTTTACCCAGACATATTATTCTGACTCTGAGCCAACCAGTCTTTGCTTTTACCCCTTAATGCTGCGTGCTTAGCAGAGATAAAGCAAATACCAATTTTAATGTCTTTGGTTTGACCCAGCTAGGGATGGAACCCACGACCTTCCACACTCGAGGTGAGCATGCTAACCATTACACCACCGAGGCAGTCTACAGGGGTATGCATTTCTAGTTGATCTTGCTGTTGCTAGTAAAAAAAATGAAACCATGCTTAAATGAGTACAACATCATACCCCTAAGTATAATATTAAGTAGGTCTGAAGCAACTTATCATAGCAAATTTTTTTACAATTATTTTTTCCATTCCTAGGTGAGGCTTTGAGGATAATTATAGTTTTTATCTGCAAAGATTTCTTATTGTATTTGGTAAATTTTATCTTTTTAATAAAATGCAAATTTGTATGATGACCCTGACCTCTGATCAGCTTGTTTGAAGGTTCACCAGATGGTTCCCTTTCAGAATATTTGTGTGTGATCCGACAAAAAAAAGAGGCAGCCGGGGCCAAACTTAATTTGACATAGTACCCTATGGGAATTTAATTTAATGAAAAAATCTTTTTATCTGGTACTACTAACTCATTTGGTACTAAACTAATGGTGAAACGATCTCAAGGCTAGTCCCTTTCAAAAATGTATCCAATGACAGTAACTGCCAACCAAGATGGCCACTTTGTCTATTGAATATAACATAGGACCCTCTGGGAATTTCATGAATAAATTCTCTTATTTGGAACTTATTGTCCGTTCGCTATTAAATTTGGTACAGTGTTACCCTAAGGTTAGTCCCTTTAGAATTTTAAATGACCCTAATTGCCAACCAAGATCACTGCCTTGGCTGAACTTAAATTTAACATTATAAGGACCCTATGTGAAATTTCTGAAGAAATCTTCTTGTCTTGAACAGTGCTTCCTGAACCATGAGGAATCAAACTTGTGGAATGATCCTTAGGTTGGTCCCTTTCAGATTTATGTTGAATGATTCCACATGCCAACCAATGTGGCTTCTATAGGGAAATTTTTGAACAGGACTTTGTAAAAACTGCTTGCTCAGTTGAAACCAAACTTTGATGAAATATTCTCTTTTAGAATTGTATCTAATGACCATCAACAGAAAACAGAAATGAGTTGGTTTATAATAGAACTTTATGACTGTGTAAAGAAATTTATGATAAAATTTTCTTGTTTATGATAACTTGCTCATTTGAAACCAGAGTTTAATAAAATGGTTTTTAATAACCACCTTGTCTTGCCATTTGTATGCTAGGTGAGTGATAACAGGCTCCTGGGGCCTCTGGTTCCATTAGGGTTTGGTTTTTTTACTTGAATCTATATGTAATGGATTTCATATAAATATTCATACTTATGATTCTAATTTATTATTCATATTGATTATTGCGTAGTACAAATGTATTTAGGTTGTTGATGTATTTATACTATGTATTTTATTTTTATGTTTTTACAGCCTATCTCTTTAAATTCAAGATATTAAATGAGTACCCTTTCAGTTATTTTTGTTGGGGAGGGGCTTTTGGAGGCCAAGGTCACATTTCATTTACCAATCATATAAAATTTTGAAATTTTTAATTAAATATCTTGGGGTCACTCAATTTCACCTGTCATACTGTTGAAAGGATTTCCCTGAGGAAAGGACATGGAGCAAGTCCGAGTCATTTTCCTTCCAACTCTCTTCTATTTGCCTATTTGTTGAATCGATGGTTTTTGTAAATGCTTCATTTTCTTTGGCAGCTGATAGTTTAGGCTGAAGATTCAGAGCATCTGCTACAGCATCTTTAAAATCTATGTTAAGCTGGCTTTCGAGTTTAGGTTTAAGAACATTAAGAACTGTTTTGACCACTTTTTTTGCCTGTGTTTGTGGAGTCGATGATGGTGATGTAATTGTCATACTCCTTATGTCTGTCACAATCTTGTTGCAGACTCCATTTAATTAAGATGATTTTGAGGATATATGAAGTGAAGACTGTTCTGCACATTCAGTTTGACAAGCAAGGCAGTTTTCAAGTTGGTGTGATTTTCTTTGATTCTCAGACAAAGTCAGCCATGATTTAAGAGAAAAAAATTCTAAAAATTTCTTTTTCTCTCCATGTTTTCCTCTGTTTGTATAGTATTTGCAGTTGTAAAGATATTCCTGCATTTTTGTACATTTTGATCTAAAGATGTCATAACTGGGTATTTGTAAATTTTTATAATTATTTGTAAAGGCACGGTAATTTTCATAACGTTGTGTTATTGATATGCCACTATAATATTGCGGCACAAATGATTGTTCCTTTGCTATTGTATTGTCTTTTTCAACATACTTGTTAAAATTGTCAATTGCATTGTTGTCTTTTGTACATCTTGCAATAAAGACTTTTGCAAAATTACAGTATTCCATTTTTGTTACATGTAAAATTTGTTATAAAATCTCGGCAATAAAATTGGCTTGTCAGTACAGTAATTTTTAGGGTGGAAATAGATAAAAATATGGAAAATCATGATCCAAGGTCATTTGTGTCACATCTGGAATCCATCTTCTTGGTGAGTGCTGGACTTTTTTTTTATCACAATTTAAAAATTATTTTTAAAAAGTTTGCAATAGTTTTTTTGGTATTTAAATAATTTTTACAGGTGCTTTTGCATTTTTTATAATTTTTTAATGAAATGATCATTTATGACTGAAGATTTTTAGTGAATCTGATAGGTTAAAAATTATATCTCTAAAATAAATTAAATCTTGTTTTAATTCCTTAGAAATTGTTGACTGGTTGTTGTTTTTTAGATATCTTTGATTTCTGTTCAATTCTTCATTTTTTATTAGTTTATAAGATATATTAAAAATAAAATGAGACTCTAGAAATAATTCTTGTTGAAGTTATTTATATTCGTTTATTAAAAAAGTAATGTATAATAAGATGTATTCGCCGTGAGATTTTAAAATAATAGCTGTTTTATAAAGAAGTAAGTTGCATATTTCTTCATATTTGATAACTATATTTTATTCACTAGTAAAGTCAAAGGATTGAGATTGAAAAAGATTATAGAAAAACATAAATGGAGAGTAAGAAAGTGTTCCACAGAGCAATTAAAAATGCAGATAAGTTTTCCTAGACAAAATTCAGGTGTTCATCCAATAAACATAGCATATATTCCATATTCTTTCTTTTAAATGTATGAAAGGCAGCACAAATTAAGGAAATGCATTCCTCCTGCTGTAAGCCTGCACCAGAATCAGATTCTTATTCACATCTATTGGATATCTATATTGAGGAAAATAAACAAGTATTTTCATATTCTCAAATAGAAAAAAAGAATCAACAGCTTTAAGACATATGTCAAAGAAATACCCCCCCTCTTTCCTCGTTTCCCCTATCCATTCACCATTGTATTCAGGTATATATGTGAGAATGGTGGAAATAAAACTGAAATTTAATATATGGTTACAATGATAACACAAGATTATCAAATTTTATATTTATATTTCAAGCGTATCTCGATATTGTTTTTTTATTTAAATTTCCCGCTGGTATCTACTACGTAATGGAGTTGCATCCCTTTGCTAGAAGGTAAGAGATCACTTGAGCGTTTGATTGCAATGGACGTTGAAATTTTCGCATACGTAGCAATCTGAAAGTAAAGAAAAACTGGTAACAAATGTTATTTTTTGTCAAAAAGGAAAATTGATTTGAATAGAGGATTATATCTTGCATTTAAAAAATGCTATCCGCAGACGATTGGCTTGTGCGATTGTTCACAGTTAAGCTAAATATTACTTAAGATATTACCAAGATACAGGGATGTGTCGCTTAATATTTTTTGTGTGTTTATTTATTCGATTGATACAAGCGGATATCACTTTTTGAAAACTAGAGAACACAAGGAAAAATATGACAAAATTGGATTTGCATAAAAATTTGTCGGGTGATCAGTTTTTTTATGAAATAGTTAAGGCATTTACACCTGTTGACTGTCACGTGATCGACGGGTCATGTGACCCCACTTAAATTGTACGAAGGGTACAGTGCCCAATATATTCGAATCGGACATTGCAAGGTTATAGACAAAGTAAGGGGAAATTTTAAAAACAAAATCGTGAAATTAACCTTTTATAGCAATAAGTTTATTAGGAGTTCCTTAACATACCCGCGTACCATGTCTACCCTGTCTTCATCAATTTTAGCATGTTTGGTCTGGTGAAAATGTTTCGAGAATTTTGTTTTGTATTTCTTTGGTTTGATCTGACCTCTTTTATTAATGATTTTTGAGGACATATCTTTTGTCTGAAAAAAGTTATTAAACATATAATTTAACGGGTTCTTAATATTTTTGCTCACTTCATTTTATTTAAATGTACTTTGATAAATTTCTGGATAAAAGGGTTATTTTGACCTGTATCCTGTTAGGGAAATCTCATTGAAATCTATCGTATCGATCATATCATGAACAAAAATATCGAGAATTGTGTGTAATTCAAGAAAACCTAAATTTATACCATAGTTTACTATGGTATAATTTACAAAGTTATATCATGACTTCCACTAAAACTTAAGTCCCAAGAAAAACAGGATGGGAAAAAACTATCAAATATTAAAATGTAGATTAACTAATTGCAAAAACGAGCTGCAAGATTTATTCTTGATGCTCCGGTTTTGACATCATCAAAGGAATTATTTGTTCAGTTGAATTGGTTATCCTTTCAAGTCCGTGTCTCGTACAACAAACTTATCTTAACTTACAAAATTTTAAAGAATAAAACTCCAGATGTTTAAAAGCGTTATGCATCCAGAGCTCAGACATGAATTCTCGAAACTTAATATCTGTAACAAATGATAACCTTGTTGTGATCCGACCAAACACAAACATACTGAAAAAATCATTTACCTACTCTTCGGCTATACTTTGGAATAAGTTACCAGTTAACATAAAAACCTGTTCAAGTTTAATTACTTTTAAAACCAAATGTTTTAAGCATCTATTTGAAAATGTATCCTATTAAAGACTATATTGTAAGATCGCCAAGAGTTTATTCTGATGTTTATAAATATGTATTTTTTGCATGTCTGTTTATATTGTCAATGTTTATATGTACACGTATTATTGTGAGGGCCTCAAGATAGATTAGTGTAAATTATTTGGGTTACCAACTTTAAATTAAGGATATTATTATTATTATTATTAACCTTTATAATCGCCGTAGTTTTCTAAAACGAGCGTGACAAATTTTCAGGACGGAATCCATCGCGTAAAAACAGTATATCTCCCCATTCGGAGGGAAGATTTAAACAGAATTCAACACTTCTAAACATTAACTAAAAATTTTTACTTCACAAATTAATTCTAAAAGTTTCACTTCCAACACTACCCGTGGTATGTTCATTGTTAAACATAAACGACAAACTCGCTAAACTAATGTTCTACCTAAGCTTGGATATAAAATGGGGATATAGGGAAAATGTAAAAATACTGACAAACTCCGGAGAACAACGAGGACAAGGAACCCATTATTTACTAACCAGTCAATCTGATCCGGAAATCAAATCGGCGACGTATTCCCTATTTTAATGGAGTCTTTATTTACCAACCAGTCAATCGGTGATACTAACCAGTCAATCGGATTCGGAAATCAAATCGACATTGGTTTTAAAGTTATTGTGTCAAAATAAACTCGCCTGATTTATAACTACGGCATTGCTAGCATTGCTGTCTATGAGACATTTTTTTATTAATATCAAATATTTTACCTATAGACCTCATTAAATCATATCAGTTAATGACAAGAACTCTCGGGCAGTTATTTTGTTAATTAGTTGCACAGGTGAAGTTGTTTATTGACCCAATATACAAAAGAATTAGTAGTACTTCCATAGGATCTGTAATAAAGCTAATAGCCGTTGTTTAAAATCAGGGGAGGTAATTCTGAGTAAATTGGAAAGAGG
>JARWCS010323020.1:0-12722 GCA_034783895.1 Geukensia demissa | reverse complement strand
TTAATAAATGAACAAAAAAGTATGCAGGTCATATAATAAAACAATTACTGACTTTTATTGTGGTTAATATAAGGATCTATCAGTCCAAGAAACATGATATTTACCTCGGCCTTCGGCCTCGGCAAATATCATGTTTCTTGGACTGATAGATCCTTATATTAACCTTAATAAAAGTCAATAATTGTATAATATTCTTTCAGTACTAGCTAAAGAAAATGTCTTCAAAAAAGATTGACCTGATTTGTGTTGATTCTCAGATAATCTGAGAGTTATTTTAGTTGGCTGATTGGACTGTATTTTATTGAATAATAATTTTCATGGATTTTGAAAATTTTAACTGGAAATAAGAGAATTAAACCTTTTTATGTGACTGGGCAAAATAAAAAATGCCTCTTGACTATCCCCTCACAATACAATTTCTAAGACAGCCCTAACAATAGAAAATATAGAATTATTGGGTCTATAGTTTGGTTGTGGGTCTATAGTGCTCCCTTAACACCCAGGTATATTCTTTTCAATAGAATGGCCTCTAAAGAGGGCAATGACTGGCACAAAAACAAACTTTACCCTGCCCATAAATTTTGTACAACACCATAATCCAGGTTATTTATCACAGATGGCTGTTGTCTTGTGCTCTCTTGAGATCGCAATCTATTGTCAAGCTCTTGTGGTGTGGTTTCCTGCGCTATCCTGCCAGAACTCCAAGCAGAATCATCTCTGTTGTTAATCTGTGGCATCAATGAGCTTAGTGGATCATCTGTACAGTGGCTCTGTAAAAATAATGGAGTTTTATATGACAAGAAATACAAAAAACAATCATTTTATTAAAAAATGTGTCCAAAACTTGTTTGATAATGTCTCAATGATGTTTTTTACAAATAAAAAAATGAAGGCTGATATCTTTTCAATTGAATGCACATATCTCCTTGAACCACAGGTGAGGAACATAACTACAGAGGAATAGTGCCCGGGAACTACACCGGCAAAAATGCCACGCATGTGACACATGTGTTTCATATGCGAATGACATGCATGTGAATGAGACGAAAAATGCCACACGTGGCATGCATGTATCACATGTGTGAAACATGGGTGACACGCATGTGAAACATGTGTAACCATGCATGTGACACATGTGGGAAATCAAATGTGTGACACATGCGTGTCAGGCATGTATCACATGCATGATTTCACACACGTGTCACATGCATGGCATTTTTACCTTAGTATACGTAGTCCATAAACATTTTGAACTACATAATGTGATGAAAAATTTTGAGTCTATATTTTTCTAGTGCAGGTTTAGTGCCCTATTATACTTTCCATAGGTATTGAATGATGTCCAAATATTTTCATATGTTATGAACCTTATAAATGTATATGGCATTACAGGCATCGAGTAATAATAATGTGTTATGTTTTGGGCCAGATATTCAAGTACTAATATATCATTATCTCATAAACACCTTGGGCCCAAGAAAAATATTTCTGTATAAACTTTAAACAGCAGATTGGACTGTGACTTTCATATATTTGTAGTCATCTGAAAAATGTATACATCGATGATCAATTCATATGCAATGTGGTATTTCCCAAGATGGATCTAATCACTGTATATCTCTCTGTCTCATATATTCAGACAAGGGTTAATCAATACGTATCTGTACTTTCTTTTTTCTGCTTAGATCATAAAAAAGAACCGGAGCTTGTTATGTGACAGCTTTCTGACAACACACTGTTTACCACAGTACCTACCTGGTGGTTAACTAATTCATCTATTGGAATGGCTTCACCACAAAACTCACAGGGTAAAAGTGATATGTCTGCAAAGAACAAGACCAAGCATAAGCCATTGTGATACCATAAAATAAAACACCTAACAGATCTGCTGCAAATGTGCATAAGCCATTGTAATACCATAAAATAAAGCACCTAACAGATCTGCTGCAAATGTGCATAAGCCAATGTGATACCATAAAATAAAACACCTAACAGATCTGCTGTAAATGTGCATAAGCCATTGTGATACCATAAAATAAAACACCTAACAGATCTGCTGCAAATGTGTATCTAAACCTAAACTAAATACTGTCATTTATTACTATAAATGTTATCAATGACTTTAATAATACAATTTCAGTCATTTAATCAATAACAAGTTTTTCTTTGTAAAAAGCAAATAAAACAAAATTTCTGTGTTTACAAAAACACTTCTAACAGTTATTTTAAGAACCCATCTGAAACCCTTTAAAAACATGTTTGAATAAGCATTGTTTTAATCAAGCAGTACCCCAAATATAATTTTAATATATCTCACTTTGACTTAAACTTATAAAAGTTACTTTGTCCATAACAAAATGAGTATTTCAACACTTCTTTTCATAAAAATGTTCTATCATGCCACATCTCCTATTTTTATATTGATTTAACAAAGGGCTATCCAAACAACAATTTATTTGAGAACACTAAGGAATGTTTTAACAGAAAATAGTCTTACAGTGTCAAATGGAAATATGATATCATATCTAGGTTGATCAGCATTATTCATTTTGAATTATTTCTTGTCCAATCAGACAAGTTCAATGTAGTTATTATATTGTTTTATATGTTTTGGGCACTCTGACTACCATTAATATTTAAACCCTGTACTTGTAAAAAGTTCCTTAAAATAATTTTTCATAGCATGTTGCAAAAACCACAAGTAAATGTTGGTTTTAAAGTTAACATGGTTAATATGGTAATGATGGTCATGTTTTACTTTTATCAAACAGAAACACACTTAAAACAAACCTGCATGATCAGATTCAATATCATAACTATCTGCTACATTTCTGTCAACCCTGCTTGGTGGGTTAGCTCCCCTTTGTACAAGTGATGGTTTACCAAATTGTCTAATCATAGTCTGAATGTCCTCATCTTCATTCAAATCATGGGCAAGATGCATGGCTAACAATCGATCATGTTCTTCTCGACTGACATTGACACCAGATTCTGACCTTTGACTGTTGCTACTGGTAACTACAGGTTCTGATCTTCTGTTGATTCTTTCTAAAGATCAATGTGTATGCAATAAATTAACAACAAAAACTTTGAGTTGATCAATTACAACACATGAGAAGTGAACTAAAACATTTGATCCTATTAACTACATATGTATGATAACTGAACTGCTGGAAACAACTTCTTTAAAATATAAAATCTTAATTTAAGAGATACACGGATCCATCATTCAAATGAGTACATATAATAAATAGTCAACATCACTCAAAACAAAAAAAACTTTACACATTTATGTCAAATGGTTCAGTAAATATATATTATTGGTCACAGCAATCAGTTTATCACAGTCTCTTTCTCTTCTGTAAAACATTAATTCAGGGGCTTGCTTTGTACAAGGATTGTTTTCTTTCTCAAGAACAAAAATTTTGGGAACAAATACTTTTACCAGTAAACATACATGTATTTTATTATTTAAAGTACTAACCTCGTTGTTTATTAACCTCTGATTTCTTGTTTGTTTTACTTTTAGTGAACTTCATTTTATCCTGTCTTGTATCATTTACAATAGGATTTGCCATGCCACCTGCAGCACCAGATATTTCATCATTTCGTAACATCCTGTGCATCTCCTCAAAAACAAATGGATCATATGCCGGTTCAGCATTATAAAATTGGTCTGGAAGAAGGACACTGCCACCACCTATAACATTACTGTTGGTCAATACACCATTAGATGGTGTTCTATTGACTGTGTTGTCAGTAGGTGGTTTAGGGGTTGGATATGTACAATTACTCTCCTCGTGTCGAAGTTCATCTTTTTTCATAACAAATTGTCCACATTTTCTACACTCCTCTGTACGAGTTCCACAGTATCCTAAATGACTGTCTAACTCACTCTTAGGCATTTCAAGCTCACAATATAAACATTTCATTGGTCTTTTCAAGCATTCTTCTTGCTGAAAGGCAATAAGTTATGGCTAGATATATAAAAAGTTTGAAAATACATATGGTATATTGATTGATTGAATGTTGCTTAACGTCCAGCGGCAAATATTTCATGCATATTCAGGACGAGATAATATTAATGAATGATGATGATGAATGAAACCTGATTTGTACCAGGCCGACACGCTGAGCCGGATTTTCAACATGCTAGCTCACGAAAGCAACAGTCCGCAGGACGACATGCCAATTTACAGAGACACATTATTCTGACTCTGGGCCAACCAGTCTTTGCTCTTACTCCTACATGCTGCGTGCTTAGCAGAGAAGCAGCATATACCAATTTTAGTGTCTTTGGTTTGACCCGGTCAGGGATTGAACCCATGACCTTCCTCACTTGAGGTGAGCACGCTAGCCAATACAGTACCAAGGCGGTTACATATGGTATAAAAAAAGAAGTTTGCATTCATAAACATGTTTTATAAAAGAAAACAAAAAGAAAGATAATTTAAAGATGTTTTTGAGAATTTTTTGGGACATCATTTTAAAGTTTTCATGGTCACCATGATCATAATATATTCATCAAGGTTATTAGGGAAACAAACACCAAAAATTATCCAAGAAAGCAAGTTCTCATCATCTTGTACATTTCTTACACCATTAATATGAGAAAATTTTTAAGTGATGAATATCAGAACTGAGTTTTTAAACAGCTGTCTTATTAAGAAATCAATGCAAAATGTCAAAAAATGCATTTTCAAAAATTTTTCACGTTTTTGTAACAATGCTAAATATTTTCAAAAATATCTGAATCATCTGATACATTCACATAGTTGAGTTATGACAGCAACTTTCAGGAGCCTGTATCATTCAAATGAATTAATTTCCAACGGCTCCTATGTTAAATTCAGTTTAACTATGGCAACCATTTTTGGTCTGCAAGCATTGATGCTGGATGTTTAAGGACCATTCCAACAACTATTTCAATAAGCTTTAGTTGCAATTGGCTCAGTAGATAAGAATGCTGGACAGTTTTGGACAACAAACATGCACTACCCCCTTTTTCTACTTTTAGTAACAGGGGCTATCTTGAATGATGTATCCAAACTAAAACAATAACACTCATTAAGAACATAAAGCAAGACATCTAGGCCATATTTGGTTTCATTTCATTTCCTGGAACTAAAGAAGAACCTGGCTGATACGATCATTTTTAACTGACCTATGACCGGAACCTTATGTAAAACATTAATACCCAGAGGCGGATCCAGACTTTTGGAAAAGGGGGCCCACCTGCCAACACATACTCGTACATAAGTTGATCAGACTTTTAGAAAGGGGTACCTGCCAAAACATACTCAGTTGCATGCAAAACAAGTGCAAAAAATCATTTTTGCATTTTCAAAAGGGGGTATGGCCCCCTTGACCCCACCTCTGATAGCCTGTTGGTGTCCTAGAATCGAGAAAAATATAAACTCTTTGGTACCCATTTCATTCAGGCAATGCTTGGTTTATACAATACTTTCAATAATTCTCAAAATCTCTTTCCCATAGCACCTATGTTAAACTAAATCCTTGCCTGGCCCTATCTTGGCTGATTGATTTGCAATAAAGTAACAACTACTGGTCAGCACCTTATTGGAAACATTCATGCAATGTTTGGTTTCAACCCATTTCTTGATTCTCTATAAGTTCAAAATGTGAAATGCGAACAGAGGTGCACAGACAGATGCAAAGTGATGACAATAGCTCACCCAACCCTTTGCCACCAACTAAATGATATGCAAAAACAGATTGCATATTTGTATGTTCTGGATATAAAACTGAACCAGAAATGTACAGAAATTTCCTACTTAGTGTTTCATTCTGTTATCAACAAACTTACCTCATGTTTCTCCAGATTATTTTTCTCTACTTCAATCCCACACTTTTCACAAGCTATTTTAGCATGGTTTTCTTCATAATGCATGTCAATTTCATTTCTTGGAACAGGTTCTTGACAGTGTTTACACAAAGTAATGTTACGCATACAATGCATTTCATGCATAACAAAATTCGCAGCACTGATGTCCCTTTTGCTGCAACAGAAAAACAAATAATGAATAGAGGCCTAAAGAGAGCCTCAATGAACATCAGATTATTCTAATTGGATTATGCTCTTTAAATAAAGAATATACATGTATTACTTTTATTATTATTATGTTTTTGATATGTAATTTAGCCATCGATACATGTAATCCATTCCAGTAATATCCCAAAAAAACTGAAGCATAAGAAAATGACACGGCTTTAAAATGTTTTCCCTCTTGTTAGAATTATTGAAATCAATAAAAACACTGAAGGCACTTTTTTAAAACATTTGAAACATAACTTTGCCTTATGTCATGATGTCATCATCTTAATTATGCTATGTTATGTTTTAGTTAATAGTTTAAAAAAAAGCCTGGCTTAGTTACAACAAAAGATATTGTGGCATGCGAAAAATTCAAACCTTTACTTTTTATGACCATTTTTGAACAATCACTGTAAAGTCAAAATTAGTTCCTATATAACTTGTATAAAAAATGTTGTTTGTTTTTTTTTAAACTGCATTTCATAATTTGAGACACATGTAATCATATGTATTTACTTATTTAATTAGATATATTCATTTTTTGCTATTGCTCAAATCTTCCATTCATATCATACAAGTACTTATAGATTAGGCCAAATAAAAAAAACTGTTTTCTGTAACCCGACCAACTGTAACTATTGTTGTCTACATTAACTTTTCTTTACCTTTTTGAACAAGCATATTAAGTGTGTTAATAGTAAGAAAGAGACCATTTTACAACTTAGGTAAATAAAATGAAAAACTGCTTGCTGATCCACCCAAGTTTTTTGTTAACAAGGTAAACATCAATTAGCTGGATTTATTTTAACACATAAACTTCAATATGTCATCAATAATTGTTGTGAATTTGATTTATTTCTATGTTATCCAAGACAGTCCTGTAGAAAGCATGGAGCCTTTTCATGGACATGATATTCTCAAAGGTTAAGGTTGTAATTATGTTTATTAGGAGTTTTGAAATCAAAGAAAAATTCAAGAGTTTTAGTATGTGCAAAAACAAACAAATTTAGTGACCAATGGACCGATTCAGAAATTCAGCTTCTATCCTTCTAAAATGCATTGCACTATCTCAGCGTCATCGTAAATGATGTCTTATTGACTTAACAAATGAAAACTAACAAGAACAATGACATTCCCAGAATTTCATTGCATTTCTGAAACAGTCCATTGCAATTAAAGTTTACCGGTCAAGTGATGAATTGAAGGTATGTAACTAGTTATTGCTTCAGATACAAAAAGGTTAAAATGGGGGATGACTATAAATGAACTCCAAAGCACATTGCTTTTTACAAAACATGTTTAGACTGCTTAAAATTACAAATGAAACTACAAAAAAATTCAATTCTTTAAATTAATATAAAACACTACAAACATAAACAGTTACCAATTTTTGCATAGTTTTGTTTCCACAGCTGAATCTTCTGCCATCTTGTTTTCGTTTTCTGTTAATCTAATCTATTGTGAAACTGAAAGTTGTTTTGTAATGTAACCAGGAGTACATAAAAATATCTATGAATCACTGGAAACAGTTTTTGCTACATGCCTAACATGGTCTCTGTCAGTGAGTTTTGTGAGTTTAAAGTGACGAATATTTTTTCCTATGTTAAAGGTAATGTCATTTTAAAATATCTTATGCAGAGGTGTTTGGATAAATTTTGTTTTCTATCAAAGTATATGCGCCCTGTCTTGTCAACAAATATTTTGACAGATTGTAATGGAATTGTAACAGAAACGACGATTGGATAATATTTTACTGTCCTTGTTTTTGATTAGCTATCTCTTTCGCCAGGTTTCGCTACTACTTCTATTTCAGGTAACCTGCACATGGGTTTGTAAACTATAGAAAAACCGTGAATTGAAAGGTCATAAATTTTCAAAAATGGCAACATCACTCAACGAAGCGCAGTTAAAACTAGTATCAGATCTAGAATTGGAGATGATGGCTGATATGTACAATAGGTAGAAAATGACAAGACACTACTTATCAATGTAGCTGTAGATTTCATCATGACATAGTACTTTTAGTATACATGTATATTTGCATCATGTACATGTGCACACATATATACCATTAGGAATAGATTAACATTTTCTTAAGCAAGAATAGTCAAAGTATTAGATAGCTGGAACAACTAAAGTAAAATCAGCTTCACATTTTTTGTAGTGATATAAATTTTGATATCATTCAGTTTAATGTTTGACCTCAAATAAATTATTTCTGACCCCTTTTGTATCAACAGTAGAGCCAGACATATAATACATTCTTTACAATATAATCCCTCTTTATAACAGCAACACAAATTCATCATTTTCCATTTTATTTGGATTCTTTAAAAAACGGCACAATTGTCGGAACAAATATGGAGTGTCCACTGTCATGACTGTACTACAATTTACAAATTTACTCAAAAGTCATGGTGCCAAGAGAACAATTGATTTGTTAATGCACCCAATAAATCTACACAATTTTCCAGTTTTATTTTATCTGTACTGTTAATATGATTCAATTTGTGATCAATCAATTTTTTTCTCTCTTCCACAATATAATGGTATTCATCACCAGTACTACTATGACACTTGCCCTGTCTTATGTTTTGTACTATTTTTTCCCTGATAAAGATAATTGTCAATTGTTGTAATGACAAACTAATATTCTGTGCAGAGTAATGAACTTGAAAGTTAAATTCCTACATCTCCTAGTTTTAAATAAGTTGCTAATGTTTCATTAATTGCTTTTATCATATTCTTATATAATTATACAACTCACTATAGAACATTGAGGGAATTTAATGGAGAATTGATTTGATAGACATTCTTCCCATTATTTGTTGAATGAGGTAAACTTTTGAGAATTGCCCTTTAAATCTGATGATTCATTCAAAACTATTTAAACCTCTTAGCTAAGCTATTTGAAATAGAACACACATATTGCAAACGGCATGTTTGCATGTATCAAATTAAATAAATAAATAATTGCATCTAAGAAAGTAATTTCTGGTACAGACAGTAGACAGTGTAAATATTAATCATGTTAGTTAACTGATTTAATTGAATAATTTACAATATAAAAATTAAAAGAAAAGGGGTAAAAGTCAGAGGGACTGCACTAGTACTCCAACCATGAGAAAAACAGAGAAAAATTACAAATCTAGAGGTCTCCAGTAGGCCTTTAACAAAGGTGGAATACCACTCCTTGTGAAAAGCTCTAAATTTCCCCAAATAAAAATCATATATATTTAAAATAATACTGCTCTTACCTGAATATTACCAAAAATGTACAAGTAACAAAACATTAAACACAAATGCAAACCTATGACCACAATTCCTGACTTTGGACAGGCACATGAGACATGTGATGGGGTTAAATTTGTTTAGTGGGTACCCAACCCTCCCCCAAGGAGTGGTCAAAGGAAAAAATCAAAGAAAACAAAGCAGTATCTGACAAACTATAAAAATCAAACAGAAAGTCTCCCAGTCCGATTAGAGAGTACTTGAATAACAATAAATTGCCATTTGTAAATAAGAATGTACAAGTATTATGTAGAGTTGACTTTAATTGTTGTATTTTCAGAATGACAAATGCCTGTCAGAAGAAATGTGTACCACCAAAATATAATGACTCTGATTTGACTAAAGGAGAATCAGTATGTTTAGATAGATGTGTATCCAAATATCTTGAAATGCATGACAGTATAGGAAAAAAATTAACAACATTGTCACAACAAGACGAAGCAACAGTGAAAAAACTACAAGAACAGATGCAACAGAAACATTAACGATGGAAATTATAGGAACTATTTTAATTAATGGTGATGAACATTCGGTGTTGAATCTGTGAATAGAGAAATACTAGTGTTTCATGGTGTTTCCATGGTTTCCAGATAGTTTTTTCCATGTTTGTTATAAAACTTTGAAAATGATACCTAAAAGGAAAAAGCTTTCTTGAATTTAGTATTTTGTATGAAACTGATCACAAACATTCATGATACCTAGCAAGGTGATTGAAATAGGATTGGATGATCAAACTTGAACAGTTGTATGGAAAATGTTTTTCACACTGGGGCATTTATCATAATTGGTATCAGTCTAATTAAAATTTTATCTCTGCACTTGCTCCTCCTTTTTATTTGTTTTTTCCTTGGACCAAAGAAAACAAAACAAATTAAAAAAGAGGGAGCGAGTGCAAAGATCTAATTTTAGTTAGATAGTTTTGGTATAGACCTTTGGAATATATACAAATACTTCACGTTTTAAGTTCAGGTATCCCATATACATGTATGGTGCTGTACAACAGATTTGTGTTCAGTCCGTTTTACTTTAAGTTTCTAATATAGTTATAGAGTCATTAATCGTTTACATACATGTGTAACCTACTCAGCACATGCCTGTTGTTTTCCTTTCAAGAACCATTCTGCAGAAGAATCAGAAAGTGCAAGTGGTAAATTACTACTTGACCAAACCCATTATAATCCTTTAGTTTGTAATGATTTAAATCCAGGGTGGTATGCAAATGTTAAGAACAACAATTGTATTATATTAGAGAAATAATTGAATAAAATGCACAGTAAGTTTTATACGGGGGAGATAACTATGATTTTGTTTTACAATATTGTTATCCTTTTTATAATTCAAATTACACTGGTCAGAAGGAAAATTATTTTTAATGGCATTTAAAGTTCCTTAGCACTTTTTGCCAATCTCATAGGACCAACAGTCATTGCAAGTAAAATGCACTTTGGTCTTGAAAAAACTAACAAGATCTGAACAAATTGATGAAAAATTATTTCTTTGTTTACTGATTACAGTATTTTTGTCCTTGAATGTCTTGTAAAATCGCAATAGTTCCAGAAAAAACATTTTGCCTAAACTTAAGGAAATTAAAATTGCATGGTTGGTTGAATGGATTTTGAGTCATGTTTTTCCTCTGACTGGTTCTTGAACTGTCATCAAAAATTTTTATTTTTTGCAGAAATTGTGATTTAAGTCAAAACCATTTCTTGAGAATATTGTATTCTTTCCTATTCCATACTTCAAATACACATTGAGATCTTCTGTTGAAATTCCATTATGGTAACTATGGCTCTGTACACTACATAATTTAGTTGTTTTGTTTAGAATTATAATTCCGAGCCACCAACTTTGTAAAAACTGCTTTGCTTTGTGACATACAACATTAAAATAGATTAGAATGATAAGATTGACTGTCGTGTTTTATGTATAGTTTCACATTTTGTATTTTGGGGCCTTTTACAGCTTCCATTATGGTATAGACTCTAATTCATTGTTGAGGGTGTTAATTGGACCTGCAGATTTTTAAATTTGACTGTTATTTGGTGGATGGCTGTCTAATGGACAATCATGCCACATCTCCTATTTTTGTATACATAGGAGTTCCACATTACATTTGAACAAAAACAAAATAATTGGTGGGATAAATTACTATGGACTGCCCATATTATTGGATCTGTCCGAATACTACATGTACAGTCTCTCCAACATACTGCTTGGGCAATTTATTTCGTATGCAGTATGCTTTCAATTCCCTGAAGTTTTTACTAGAACATTGGTTGTACAATGTACTTTTTTACACAGATATTGATCAGAAAAAAGGTGAATTAATTTGACAACATGGATCTTTTGAGATAATTTGTTAGTTGTGTATTGTGTTTTTTATCTGTAAAGATTTAATTATTAATTAATATGATTTTGTTTATATTTAATAATAATTGGAAGATACAGTTTGTTTAGTTTATTTCTTTAACCAGCCTACACATATCACATAAAAGTGGTCTAGGCTTCAATTGCGCAAAATCTCAAGAAGAATTTTTTCTTAAATCTGGACTCAAATCCCAAACTGACAAATGAAACTTTCTGATTTCTTGCATTTGAGATTATTTGTACAAGTGGAGCCAGGACTGCACAACTTGATATAATTTAGTTTGTTACTCCTTAGTAGTCAGGGGTGAAAATTCAGTTAAAAGTTGTTTCTATAACTGGTTTAAGTTATACTAACCTCTCAATGAAGATAACTATTATCAGTTTTTCTGAAATAGATTTTCTTGTGATCATCATTCTTCTTTAAAGAGTTTTTTCCTAAGAAACCTAGCTAGTTTTTTTTTCTATAGAGACTGATGTGATATCTCTAATAACACACTTATATTAGATATGGTAAGTTAAGGAAGTGCTATGAATGATGATATTAAATAAACATTATTTTTACAGCACTCAATTCAAAACAATTACCACTTCATTATCTTCTGTATCTTGGAAACACCTTTCTAATGTTATACAGGTCTATGTAAAAACAGTTATGTTATTAGCTTACCTGGCCCAAACGGCCATGTGAGCTTTTGTCATCACTTTGCATCCGTGGTCGTCTGTTAACCTTTCACATTTTCATCTTCTTCTCTGAAGCCACTGAACAGGTTTCAACCAAACTTGGTAGAAATGTTAGGGAGATGGTCCTTTACCAGATTTGTGAAATTGGTGCTGATCTGAAATTCAACATGGCTGCCAGGGCCAATTATGTATTCTGATTGGTCCAAATTTCAAACATCTTCTTGTCAGAAACAACAAAGTGGATAGAGTTGTTACTTTGCAGAAATGATTGTTAGATGGTCCTGTACTTAACTTGTGAATCGTTTGCCTATCGGAAATTCAAAATGGC
>JARWCS010323010.1:0-12723 GCA_034783895.1 Geukensia demissa | reverse complement strand
CGAAAAGATTTTAAATTTTAAACGAATTTCCCACACATTGTAGGTCCAATGTTTAACTAAGTTTGCCTGTGGCAGCCACCTTGGTTGGTGGGCGTGTCATCAGATATATTTCTGAAAGTGGTTCACCTAAAGACCATTTCACTAAAGTTTGGCATTTTGGCATTAATTGCCTCTGTAGTTTTGGAGAAGAAGATTTTTTTGAAACTGCCTCATTTTTCTATTTTTAGTAACGGCAGCCATATTGGATGATCAATCGCGACCCTGGATATAATTCTGAAAGAAGACCATCCCACCAAAGTTTGGTCTTAATTGGCCCGGTGGTTTCAGATGAAAAGATTAAAATGTAAATTGCAGATGGACGACAGACAATGGACAGACGCCAAGTGATGGCAAAAGCTCACATGACCTTTTTATGCCAGGTGAGCTAAAAATTACCATAAAAAAATCTCTGAGTCACGCAATATTGTCATCCTTGTCCAAAAATGAGTTTTTTCTATTGATTTTTCTTTATCTTTTTACAAAAATATTGTAACTATACAAAATATTAACAATTTAAATAAAGCATTGAAAAAAAAATCTTATTGAACATCATTAAATAAAACATGTTCAAGTGCCACATTTCATATCAAATTATTCAATACTTTGAAAAAAATGAAACATTCTTCCGTAAATTGCCTATTTCAGTGGAAGATGACCGATGGAAGATCGGTGCACGTGCATCGATCTTCTATGGGCAGGAATCGATCTTCCATCGGTTGA
Organism: Geukensia demissa; assembly: GCA_034783895.1. Classification (NCBI taxonomy): domain Eukaryota; kingdom Metazoa; phylum Mollusca; class Bivalvia; order Mytilida; family Mytilidae; genus Geukensia; species Geukensia demissa. The sequence continues at coordinate 11,964 of JARWCS010323010.1, read as the reverse complement.
GGACCAATCAATCGTTCCAGAAAGTGCAACGTCATAAACAAATCTAAGTCGATAGCAAATGGAAATTCGACGTCACAATGTAAAAGGCGAAAATGGCGGCGGCCTAAGGAGAACAAATAAATTGTATATTTACGGAAGAAACAGGTACTTACACTCGTTCAAGATGAAAGGTCGGGTTATCTTTCACTCGTGTGAGAAATTCTTGGTCTTTGCACTCGTTCCGCTGCGCTCCACTCGTGAAAAGACTTGAATTTCTCAAACTCGTGAAAGATCACCCGATCTTCGATCTTGACTCGTGTAAGAAACTATTAATTATTTAGTATATTGTTTAACTTATAAATTGGAAACTTATTATGTATATATTTATACCTCTGGTTTATCTAACCAATATCTGGTAAACCAATTTCTAAATCGGGAGTGTGCTATCCAAACTTCACTTTCCTATTTAAAAAAGAAAAAAAAATGGAAATGTTTTTGAATCATAAATCAGCATAAAACATATTACATCAAAGTCATCTTCCTTGCATCAAGTGTCCTTAGGTTTTAGGCTTCAATTGTTTTCTCCAGAAATCTATATTGTTTTTCTCTGCTCTTCACCCTGATCAATATATTTTTTTTAAAAACCTATATGTTATGTAGAAATGGTGAGAGATGAACACTTTTGTTAGGAAAAAAACCAAGCTAAGTCTACCAAGAGAGTACAATCATTTCTTCCTGAATTATATAACTATGTATATTTTCTATAATAAATGTCTATTAATTTTCATGCAAAAAAAATAAATAAATAACATGATCCCTTTCAATATTCACATCACCTAATTTTTTTTTTAATTGTCAGATTTTAAAGGATCCTATTAAATATACGGACAAAAAATTGAAACATACGGAGATTTCGTATTGTAAATTTATCTTATTTTTTTGGCAATAATGGGCAATGAGAATTAATTTGTTCATAGCTTGTGCCCCATGCCTTTTACGTTGTAATTGTCAGCACACTCTAATATCTCAGAGAATTGGAGTATAAATAGACCTCCCTCACATGCAGTAGGCGGGGCTTAAAGGAGTAATGATGCTGACATTTTTCATAGAAAATTCCTGTAAAGATTTTTAAAATTGTTTAGCATTTGATCTATATGCCCTACGACAGAAAAAATGCTGTTCTAAATTACGAAAAATTCAATATTTCAAGAAATGTTGCATTTTGAATGTCGAAACAAATGATAAATTTGTAATTTGCAAAAAGGGCTGTTACAAATCCAGTGACACAGAGTAGTCTCGTTTGTACCTGCAATTTCTGCAAAGATTCTTGGTATTCTTCAATGGTAAAGGCCCTTGCTAGAGATCTTATCAGAGGTTTTATCGTGTCCTGCTCCTTTGACAGTCCATTGTGTGATGCACTAAGCCATCTCCCCCAACTCTGCTCTCGGTGAAAATCACACAAATATACCAAAGATTCTAGAAAATATAATGAAAGAGAACATAGTTTAAATATTATGAAATCATAAACACAAATTATAATTGAAGTTTTACAACTACGTCATTCAGAATATCCCAATGTCAAAACATATCTGTAACTGATATATGACCAGATAATGAGTGCACTGAAGACCATGTTCAAATTCTTTGGATATAATACCAATTAGCTTGGCAAATTCAACCGGTGTAAGAGATCAATAAATGTTTGATGATTGCTGTTGAAATAAAAGTTTACCAATGTCATAACAACATGGGAATTTTTACTATTTCGGAAACATCGGTCAATCATTTGACATTGGTTGAGTTCATTTTTCCTGATTTAGTATCATTATCAATAAAAAGCATCTTTACTTTATTGCTATAAAATATTTACACAGTATCTTTGTGATTACTCTAATAAAAACAAAGGATGTATGACATTTCAAGTTGTGCTATAAATTAAAACTGTATGATATTTGGTACTAATTTAGTAGCAGATACAAAAAATACAAGAGATTGGCTACTCAGGTAAATCCTGAAATATCACAGAGTGCCAAGGGATCAATTAAAATATGAAACAACAAAAAGAATTACCTTTATCTCTTAAATTACAAAAGATATTGCAATAAAACCCTCAATATCCTATTTGAAAATCAGTTAGCTTTTACTGTCAGCTGTAACCACAATTTTATGATTTGAATTTAAAAAGAAGTATCAAAAAGCCCAACATAATCATCTTTCTGTAATAACATTTAAATTTTATTTTTATGTCAATGTTCGACAATGAATTTTAACAAAATATTTGTTTTAAAACTTTTTAAGAATAAAACAAAAAAATCCTACAAAACATGCTGTGTAGCAAATGTAGAGTTCATTAAAATCAAAATTTATATTTAATGCCAATCCGTGAAAAAGAACTTTTAAAAGTATGAGGAGGACCATGTGATAATTTCCTTAATTATATGACTACAACAGTTAGTTGCCAAACTCTTGTATTATATGTCTCTGTTAGTAGTTATCTATATACACAATACACCATCCACCAATACCACATGCATTGGGAGTGATTATAAGAAAGAAGGAGAAGTAAGAATATACACATATATGCTTCTAATACTGTCTACTAAAGCAAGCATACACATTCCTAAAGATAAGTAGAAATGAAAATAAATTCTTTCCAAGTACTGACATTGCACACATGGCAAAAAGCATTATTCTTAATCAGAAATCAAAAAAATGGCAGTTACATTCTTATGGTAAAAAATCAATATGAGTCATTTCTCGTAACTAAATTTGAAATCCGGATTTACAATTAATATTCAGTGTTATATTTATATACATTAAATTTCTTATAAAATAATTGCCTAATTAAAAATACAGATGAAAAGATAAACAGGAAAAGTTTTGTTCATTTAAAATCATAGGATATGATAAGGTAAATTCAAAAAGTAAAAAGATACATGTATTTGAAAAATTAGAGTCTAATTTTGTACACCATATAATGTACATCATGTATTCAGTACAGGATATTGTATCAGGTCAAGGCAGTTGAGCGAATCATTATCACTATGAGTCGCAAAGCCACGAGTAGTGATGCAGTCTAATTTCGCAATACAGTCGAGACCTGATACTGGTACATAAGTCTATATAATATGAATATAAAGAGTTTGACATCTTAAATATTCACATTTTTTACTAAAATTAGGGTGTGGGTTATCAGACAGGTTGTATCAAACAGATTGAAATCTATGTCTATTATAGAAAGTACTATATAATGTTAGATAAGATAGTAGTGTTATATGCTAAGGACATAAACTGTATACTTACATATGATTGGCTGTCATAACAAAACATATAACAATATAAGCCAAGTGACAGATGTGTCAACTGCAAAACTTTGTAACTGATCTTCCACATAATATGATCATTTGAAAGCCATTAAAATCAGTTAAATATTTTTTGTGCCTCAAATATAATCCAAATTTAAATGCAATTTATACAGAGTCATCTCTGAAATACCACCCCAATTCATTTCCAGTCACAAGCAATGTCTAGATCAGTCAGTGGCTGGCAGCTGTCTGATTCGGGTAAATTGTACTCATGAAACTTAGCAAAGATCAAAATACAGTGCTACAATACCTACGGCTCTTATGTGAGGGAATGATAATTCAGCTAAATTTCTATTGAAATTGTGGTAGTCTCTTGACAATTGATACCCTCTCGTCACATTTGATTAGTGAGTTTTCATTTAGATTTCACTACTAACCAATATGTTTGGATATTGTTAGTGAGAACATGTTCGGATGATAGTTCAGATTGGTAATTCATTGCAATTGGATTTAAGAAAACAAAATTCACTTTAAAGTCCTTATTTTGAAAAAACACACAAATTCAGGAAAAAAATCCTTATGTATAAAAATTACCTGGGAAAACATTTTCAAGAGCTGATATTTCTTCTGTGGCATAGTCACACATGAAATATTTGGGTTGCCAATCAGAGTTCCAAACCTTCAAAATGGATAAAGCTTCAACAATTGAAGGTTGATCCTCAGTCTCCAGTACAAATGTAGCAACACAAATGTAATTTACATTTGTAGGAACACACAAAAAATACAATGGTAATGCATATTTTGTGGTTCTATAGGTTGCATCTAGTAGGCTGATCTCATTGCCATATCTTAGGAGCAAGCGCTGCTGCCACTTTGACTGGTAAACAAACAGAAATTTGGGTTTGTTCCCATAGTACAATGTTGCTGCTTTCCCAACAAATAATTCGGTTTCATCCATGTCATTATCACCTTTAACACAGAAAAAAAAAATGTTGGTTAGTTTTTTGTATTTACAATTATTCATTAATGAAAACATATATTGTAAATTATTGAATCAATAAGCAAGTTAAACATAGATTGAGCTAACTGAAATACCTTAATGCTGTCTGTAACCATACACAGATTCCTTTATCATTCATTGAACAATTGTGAAAATTACTGTATGCCTTTTTTATTGTTAAATCTACGAGCTCCCTAGATTTTAAGCAATTTATTTCGACAATATATGTTCCTTGTCAGCAAATATAAAGTTTATTTGTACAATCTTTAGAAAGAGGAAGAAATGTGAGGTTCACTCATTTCTCTCCTGTATCGTAGCGAGTACAAATAAACTTTATATTTGCCTACAAGGAATGTATGTTGTATTTATACTGCAATCAAAAATTTATTGAAATCATAAAAATAAATGATAAACACAAGCACTTCAACTTTCCAATCGCACATACATATAACTTCACAAATGAAATAAGTCCAAATTACATCTTTATGCACCAACAACGATATACAGAAAACCAGTTTTCTTTGCATAGATAGGTACCATGTTCCAGAAAAGGGTACCAGGAGGCTTTATACATATACTTTACGTATAAAGCTCACCTTTATACATATACCTCTAAAATATGTACAGGAAAATGGCTTATTGCAGTATAAAAATGAAAACTAGAAGCTCACAGGACCTGAGCCTGTATCGCTCACCTGGTACATACATTTAAAATTGTTCCTATAACCTGGAGAGTCAGAAATAAAAACATTCTATAAATGCTTCATATCAAATATTAGTTAAATCAACAAGCAGTTTTTGAAGAGAACATTTTTTTTTTCTATATAAGTAAATCAGAAACAAGAATTTTCTGTTTTGGCCATGTTTGTTGACAGATTGGGACAAAATGAGGAAACTGTATAAAGGACTTCTCCAAGATCCTTCTAATCAAATTTCTGTTCATTTGGCCTAGCAGTTTCAGAGGGGAATATTTTTCTATATCAGCCAATCAGAAAAAAGAATTGCTAGTGGCGGCCATGTTTGTTGATGGATTGTAACGAAATGAAGAAATTTTGTAAAGAAATCAGAAACAAGTATTGCCTGTGGCAACCATGTTTATTGACGTTAAGGGATAAGTGAGGAAATTTTTATAAAGGACCCCTCATACATGTAGATGCAACCCATCGAATATCAGTTCATTTGGCTTTGCAGTTTCAGAGGATAAGATTTTTTCTATATTAAGCAGTCAGAAACTAGAATTACCCATGGAGGCCATATTTGCTGACAGATCGTGACCAAATGAGGTAACTTTGTAAAGGACCTTATATATAGATGCTTCCTACAAAGTTTGGTTCCATTTGACCCAGTGGTTTCAGAGGAGAAGATTAAAATGTGAAAAGTTAACAGACGACTGAAGTGCTAAAAAGAATGTTTATGTTTTTATAAGCTATAGCTAGCAGTATGTTTCTCTCAATTTTATAAACATATACAATAAATGTACTATTACTAACACAACTTTTACTACTAACATAGTGTGATGTTGTCAACAGATGTTGTTTCTGTCTCCTCTTCTTTCAATCGTAGATAAAAAGAATCTCCAGGATGAGCACATTTCCACCTGTTTATCTGCTCTTCTACTACCTTCTATATATTATGAAAAAAATTGCAATTTGATATAAAGTTGACATAATTATAAAGCAAGAAAAAAGCCAAAAAGCAATTTATGATTGAAACACAATGACTGCAGTCTTTGCTCAATACCTATTCCTCTATCAATTTTAAAAATATACCTATTTCAAAAATGCCTCCTATCAATTTTATCCTCAGCTGTTCAACTGCAGTATCTGGTCATTTAAATGTACAGCTGCACAGGTGTGACAATCCAATTTACCTGACATTTGTAATAGGTAGGAGCAGTTTTAAAAACTGATTGAGGAATTGGAACAAGGACTGATGTCATAACATATTGAGTATAATATATTTCCTGTATAAATGTTAATTTATATTCTAATTGATACAAATTTCTATCAGATTGATTTAGCAAATAATAGTATATATATCAGATGTATTAATTATAAATAATACAAAAGCACTTAGAAAAACAAGATTAGAATATTGTGACAACACATGAAGTATTGACACGACTTGTTATTTTGGCAAATCATGAATGAACATCAACTTATAGATGAATTTAATAAACTGATACATGAAATGGTATTGGATCCGTAGGAAATTTAATTCCATCAGATGTACTGAGGAGTGTTAAATATGGAATAACAGGTGTTTTTTAAGTCTAGACAGAAAGTATCACTCCGAGTCCGTAAGGCCATCAACACACACGGAAATTCATCCCATTACGTCACAATATACTGTCTGATAATTTCGTATATCTCGGTCAGTCGCTGATACACGAAATTTTCAGGCAGTAAGATCAAAGCAAAATGCACAAGTTGCCTATAATCAGTACTGATAGACTTCTATGTAGAAACAAGTTCCAACTGTTAATCAATACCATTGTTGTCCCATTGTTTAGCAGTTTCCATCAGTTGTGATTGATTTATCAAAAACAGTTCCTATTGTCTGCCTTGCAGACAGGGCATAAAAATCACTAGTGATGTACAATTTTTTTTTTCAAATCAGTTCAGCCATGTAAAAATTGCATCAAAGAATATTTCTTAATAGCTTGTGTACACAAGACTTTTTGCCTTCAACTGATAACGAAGATGAAGTTCAGTACTCTTAAAATCAATCCTTACCTGATCAACATTACTATTTCTAATTTCCTTTAGAGATAACAGAATATGATTCCGTATGTCCCTGAGACTAGGCCAAAACCTGGAATTTATCCTGGATGGAACTGGTTGATCTTTAAAAAGGACCTATCAAAAGAATATTAAAGTAATTGTCATTTTGTTCATTTTTTATTATATATTGCTAACTGCTAATTTTTAATCTCACTTAAGAATGACTCCCAACTGATTTTTTTTTAATTTTTTTTTTTTTTTTTTTTTTTTTTTTTTTTTTTTTTTAATTTTTTTATTTTTGATTGTTTTGATTTTTTTCTTTACAATATAAGAGACATGTAATTTATGTTAATTGTTCATTATAAATATAACAGATTAGCAGATAAATTATTTACATTTGTAATTCACACCTGCAACATATCATACATGTAATAATTATCAATTATAGACTTTCGAGGAGGTCATTACATTATATATGGACCAGATTATTTTGACCCAGGACAATGTGATGTATTAACCAAGAAAAAGTCTGTTTTCTTTATATAAAATATGAATATGATAATAGAAGAGGAAACATATAGTTTTTATAATTCATTTTTCCATTTCAATGAAAAATTTGGGTTTCAAAATTATCAGAATAAAGCGTTTATATTTCTCTCAAAATTTCTGCAGAACTGACAAAAATTAATATTAAAAATAATCATTTCAAAAATGAAATTCGCCAATGCAAATAAACTTTTCCCTAATAAAATGTGAATGAATGGACATATTCTTACAAACTTAACAAAAGTATATAGTGTACATAGTGCTAATGTTGTAATTGTCTGTATCACATATTCACATATGTTTTATACAATTTGTAAATGAACATCTACAAATATATGCTATTGAATTTTCAGATTTCATTTATCTTACTTCAATAAAACAAAATTTCACATTTTTGAGAAATGGTTACATCTAGTATGAATTCAATCTATTCAATTTATTTTTGGAAATATAGTGTCTATATATTTATAAATAGAAACACATTGTCAATATGAAAATAATATAAATAGAAACATAGCTTTTAGCAAAATTTCAAACATCCTTCAAATCATGTGGTTATACATGTAATTGCAAATAAGGACAAAAGAATGTTTCATCATATGTAATATTCATCCATATTTTGTTTATATTGTTATGCATACCCGTTTTAGTAGATGCTCTGAGCAGTCTGTAATAGCTCACCTGGCTCAACCCTTTGTTGCCAAAATCTACCCCATGGTCATGATGGTGTCAATGTTTTGACAATATTTGTCTAAATACAGAATACTGATTATTGATATTAACCTGTGTTACATAAACATCAAGAACCAATTTCATTTGAGTAGCATTGGTGATATTGCTCTCTATAACCATTTTCTTGATATACTTCTTCAGTTCTTCGTCAATGGGTTGAACTAAGGATGCAATCTGAAAAGGAATTAAGCTTGATATAAAACATATTAAAGTTAATACTGTACATTTATTAATAATGTAAATAAATATTCATTCAAATTTCAAAGATGATAAAAATATAAAGTCCAACAATACAAAACCTAAAAATTCTGTATTGGAAAATCACTGTTCCAGCAAACTCCTTTTTGTGAAGTTGTGCCCTCTGCCCTTAAATCCTAGCTGCATCACTGCAATGGCATTAAAAAGCTGGCTCTACATGATTTTAAACAATAACACTGGAAAAGTTAGACTATCAATTACATCTCCAATAAGATGATTATGCAAAGAAGTATCTGGAAATGAAACAAGAAACACATGTTGACAATTTATCCTCTCTCCTCTGTCAATACTATCATGAATTTTTGCTGACATCCTCTCACGGTGGTGTGGTGTTGAACTTTCAAGCTAAAATGTAAAATAAAATTGGAGTTGTAAACACCTGGATACATTTTTGAAGCACATGCAAAAAATGGAAATAGCTTAATAGTTTACATGTAAAATCTTTAAAAATCTTTTTAAATTGTGGCAAAGAATCCTAATTAATGTGGTAATTCATGATTCAATACTTACATGTGCATGCATTAGAAAAAATCAAAAATGTGTTTCTAGCCACTTTAAGCAAATATGAGGCTAACTTTGAATACTCACACGCCATGAATGTCTTGAACATTTTTTGTTGTCCCTTAGCTGTTTCATGGATGTATATTAGATATAATATATATATCCCTGGCTGTTTTCAACATAGTTCGATCTTTATAGCTGTAGCAATATGAAGTTAGGCAAGAGTTTTAAATAAGATTTCAAGTATTATTCAGTTTAAATGGACAATTAAAATGTGTAGTTTGTACGCGAAAGGACAATCCAGATGTGAACAATGTAGAACCCTAGGACATGCACAGTCATTTTTGTGTACAAAAACAATGTACTTGTGACATGCACTTGCAGGGTATATTATTAATTGGACATTTATGAGACTTTAAATGGGGTTAATCTGATGTTATTGTATTTGATTAATTTTTACATTCTGTTTTATTGCTTGCACTCCTCAAGATAACTAATGTCACCATGTTTGTATACATGTATATACATGTGGTTAAGAGTGTACATAATGTATTATCAGTTTTAAGTTCAAGTTTAGACTTAATTTAGTGTAAAGTTTTGGTTCAAAGCATTAAAAATGCAATCCAGACATTTGTTGTGTTCTTTCCAGTCTGGTCTATAGCTATCCAATGAAGTGTTCATGGTATAACATAGGTCAAACATCCTCCAGTTCAAATTGTTTTCACTGGTCCCTGGGATGTTCCAGCCATTCATGCCGTCGTATTAATATTGTTATCTGGATATAACAGTTATGCTGGTCTTTTAAACTAAACCTTGTGTTGTATTACTTGATATAAACATCTCATATTCACTGCATTAAAAAATTATTTTCAGATACTTTTAGAATGTTGTTTATGGTATTATATATTTATATCTTACTTTGTAATCTAAAAATTTTATAATGTGCCTAATTCTTATCATGGCTGGACAATCCTTCTTCTTTGAGGGCTGTATTAGTCTTCTCCTTTTTCTGAAGTCATGGTCAATCTGAAAAAAATATTTATCATTCAAATGCAATAATAATAATTGGAGTTTTCTGGATGACAGTCTATGTTTGCCAACTTTTTTATAATCACAAAATCCTGAAATTCACAGTAAAGTTGTTTATACATGTAATTCTAGTACATCTAATTATCTAAACATACCTCTGAACTTTTAAGAATTGCTGCCTTTTCCTTGCTTTTCTTCTTTCTGTCTTTCCCTTGATGGCACTCCAAAATCTTTCTGCCACAAATGGTAAATGGTATACCATCATATGGTATGCTAGGCAATGTTGACTTGTTGGTGTCTTCATACCTTATAGTAAAAACGTTCTTTGACTGATCTACAAAAAATGAAAAATAATTGAAAACGGCACATCAAGAAAAACAACTAGTATCATGAATAACCATTGCTCACTGTCAAATACATGTACTTCATAATTGCACAGACTACATGTAACTAAAACACTGCAACAAAGTCAGTAAATCTAACAGATGCTCCCCCAATTCTAGAAAGTCTTCTATCAGATTACTTTTGAAGAGATGAACTACTAGTTATAGAAAGCAAGAATGGAAAAGAGATACCATCAATCAATCAAATGTGTATCATTCTAATGCAACACTGTTTATAACGTCGATTTTGATTGGATGATGTCTAAATTTTCATGGCATCAATTCCACGGTTGATGCCGTCAGAGATGGTGCGCAAGCGCAAACGTTCATTCCATATTTTTAAAATGTTCAAATTTAACGTTTTTATCAATTCAGTTGCATTAGAATGTGGTTAACAGTATTATATTTGAAGATTTGCCGGCATCAATTTTGATTTGATGGTCGCAAATATCCTCTAACGCGTCGCCAGTAAACTAAATTTGCGACTATCAAATCTACAACTGATGCCGGCAAATCTCCAAATACAATACAGTTAACCCCTAAATATACTATTGGTTTTGATTTTTGCAGGGTTCTCATTAAGGCAAGTCCATGACTCATGAAATTCTGGCTGGACTAATCATTTTCAAACATGATTAGTCCCAAGATGCTTCTAAAAATAACCTGACTGTGATAAATTTTGAATTTTGTCAGTATATAATGGCGTCAATAACATATATTTGGATAGTTTAACTTAATCTTCAGATTAAAATCTGATTAGATTTGACTTTATAATAATTTTTTAAAATGTGATTTTACATAAAATATATAGGGAAAATTTTCACTGAGTACTGTATTATGGTCAATGAGTGTACCTTTATTATGCACGGTTTGTAAATTGTATACAGTATAATCCCTATTCGGATTCGAAGGAGAATTTTGTTTTGCTTTAGCCCCCTATACAGTACTGGTATCCGACCAGATCTCGCCAAGGACCAATTCTCGCCATCGTAGTTTTTGCATATTGTTACAAAGAAGATAAATCTCATCTTCTTGTCTATAATCCGAGATTGGACTTCCAGCTACAATGTATCACTTTTATTTTTAAATTTCAGTCAAGCGATCATGTAGCAAAATGTACGGTGGCGAGAATTGGTCCTTGGCGAGATCTGGTCGAATGCCAGTAGAGAAGAGGAAGTGTAAATTATTAAAATCAGTTTGGAAATGTATTTCCAGGGACGTAAATAACAGTTATTTACGTCCCTGGTATTTCTAAATTACATTTACCAAGGTTACTACCAAAATCTTTATCCGTCTTCAGAATTCTAAACGTCAAGGAATTCTCAATTTCATAAGTTCTGATTAAGGTGTTAAGGGAGTTCAAATCATGCACAACAAGTCAATAAGGAGGTTTGAAAGTCTGTGATAGGTTCATTTCCTTACAACTATTGTGAAAGAAAACAGTTATCAGGCTTTAATTCAATGTTTTTTTAGTAAATTCTTTCGTTTTTGCACGTTCCCAAAGCTGA
>JARWCS010322999.1:0-12723 GCA_034783895.1 Geukensia demissa | reverse complement strand
TCATTGTAGTTTTCTAAATTAAATGTGACAATATAATTTCTCTATTTTAATCAAAATTAATGTTTAGAAAAGGAGAAGTAAACAAATTAGGTTTGGGCATAGGATTACTTTCTCCTTAACTATCAATCAGATATTATACATTGTACACAGAATGTACCCATATATGTACTGCCAGTTTGTTTTAATAGAATTATGTCGTACGCAAAAGTGACTAATGATCTCAAAATCCTAGCTAAATCCCTGACTATAAGGATAATTTAAAGTGATCATCAAAATAATGATATTGTTAAAGATATGTTTAATTTTAATCATTTTAAAATACTTTACCATGTTTGGCAGTTTTGTCTTTTTAAACATCAAGCAAAAAATGATTTAAAATCAATCCATTATTTTTTTTCAAACTGTGATATTATTTCGCTGTCGGTTAATATTTTTCTGGGAATGCAGTGTTTAAAATTTGAAATTTAATTCGGTTATGACTTGCGGGATTATAAGAGTTGTAAGAAAACGATTGACTTCACAAAAAATCTTCTCAGAATTATAAATATGTTTAATTTTTTTAAACAAAAATGATATTTGCAAGCTAATTGCAGGGTTCCGTAAAAAGAAACTAAAATATATCTTGCACTCTAATATAATTCATCCGAGGCTTAGAAATATGAGCAGACTTGCATCGTGCATGCTAACCTTAAATCAAACCCGTCTTGTGAATGTGGTCATCCATGTGAAGACTGTATTCATTTTTTATGGAATGTTCACTTTATAATAAAGATAGGTTGATTTTATTCAGGCAGTTAAACGACTATGATATTTCTTTGGAGTTGCTATTGGCTGGTGATAGTGGTTTGACCCTTGAACAGAACAAGGAAATTTTTAACAGTGTCCATCAGTATATTAAAAAAAACTAAACGTTTTACTAATCTGAATTAATCCACATCTTCAGTTTACTCCAGCTCAATTACTCTTTTGTTTATAATATATTTATAGTCTATTTTGTCTTATTATTCATGTTATTATTGTGTTAGTATTAATATGTTCATTAGTTGTCATTATATGCTCTATTTTGCTGTTTATTCTTTGTTAGGGAGAGGATTTGTCTAATGTTGTCACAACTTGTATCCAATCCCATTTGCTAACTGTTGTAAATAGAATATGTTTAAACTTTCAATCTGTGTTTTGCAATTTATTTAAAACCCAACGTGTTTTAGAGCTATCATTCTGTCAGCCATTCAGAAAAAGCATCTGTACATACACCTTCGCATTCATGTTTCAACCTCATCATGTGTATTCGTCCCAATTGCCACAATTTCAAAATGTATTTCTAATTATACGATTGAGAGTCAATGCAAATTTAAATAATGGCAATTGCTGCCCGCATCCCTGTACTGCACTTTATATCCCACTATCCAACTCTTGTGTTACAGTTTCCTTTAATTATAGCAATATTTTGAATTCCACTTAATTACTTAATGTTAATGGCTGTTGCTCTTATGGCTGTAAAATATACAAGTAGCTATAATCACAAGATATAATTTTATTCGTGCCCCTTCTTCCAAAATCAAAATTTTCATACAAGGTTATTTAACATTTACATTTAAGCAATCTAAAACAAATTAAAACCTTATATTAAAAATCAAAATGAAGTCACATATCTGAAATAGGTATTTGAACCATTTTGATCACCTGTAATAACCCCTTCATTTGCCCTTCACCATAACTTTAATTCTGAAAGTTTATTGACACATGTATGGTTCATTCTAATCTATAACAAAATTCCATCCATAACTTAAAAAATATAAAAGTTCTAGACACATGAATCCATCCCCTTTTGAATCACTTGTTTACAAAATAACAAAATCTGACAGTTTATTACACTTCTAATGTTCATTTTGATAATCTGATTTGACAATTTTGATTCTTTATAACATAGCCGGGAATGGCAACACTTGTCCATGTATTTACCAGCTTTATGCTATACAATATGTTTATATACACTCAGTTAAAAACCACTTTCACAAATGAGTTGTGAAATTTTCAACCTGTCATATGTTTTGGTTTAAAATTGACAACTTTTTTCCAGTTTTCTTTACAACTTTTTCACCTTACAGTAGGCGTTAGCTATATTGTCTTGAATTTAACAATTTTAGTTAACATTGCAGAATAATACAAAAGAAAAGCTAACCACTGAATATGAAATGGTAAAAAAACCCACACAATTGAAAGAATTGTGGTTGAGTTCAGCATACCCCCTGATATACATATCTACAGTTGTACATGACACAGACAAGATGTTCAATGGTATCACAATAATAACCATTTAAAGAGAAAAATGAGGAAAGCCGCAATGAACTTAAGTAATAGCTCCGCATTTCCAGTTGATCTTTGAAAAAAGAATATATAACAGTCTTTTGAAGACCTTGATAAAGCAGGAAGAAAGTTTAACATGAAAATTAAATTGGGTTCATATCAGAGAAAGATTGCACTCCAACTACGAGCAACACCGAGGGAATTTACAAACCTCCTAGACGTCTTCGCAAGGCCTTCAACAGGAGTAGAATACCACTCCTTGTGAGAAGCTCTATTTTACCAAATAAAAATTTCTTTATTCGTAAAGTAATACTACTCCTACTTGAATATTATCAAAACACACATATAACAAAACAAATAACATGAAAACAAGCCAATGACCACAATTTCTGAATTTGGACATGCAGTTTCATCAAACTAGTTTAGTTGAATGTCCAACCTCTTCAAACGAGTGGTCAAAGGGAAAACATCAATGATAACAAAAGCAGTAGCAGACGAACTATAAAAATCAAATAGAATTTTACCCAATACGCCTAGACAGTACCCGGATTACAGTAAATATACTAAACAAAAATACATTTAAAAAGAAGATAGCTTTCTATCGAATGCTCACAAAAAGTATCTTTTTCGAAATGTTTTATCTGTTCTGTCTGTTATTTATTGTACAGTTAACCCGTTTTCTCCAACTCGGATGACTCGAAACTTCGGTTGAGTCAAAATTTTTGCATGGTCCCGAATTTTTTCTCTATATTTTTATATAATTTTACTCATTAAAAGTCGAATTGGATGAGTCGAATGTATATTTATTTATGACTAATTATTATCCTTTATTCTTTAGCCACTGCTCTTTTATTTCAAATAATGAAGATAACACAAGAATTACTCCTTTTAAAATAGTATAAGGCTTTCAAACATAGATTTTTAGGGACTTCTATGCTTTCCATATTAAGCAATTTTCTCAATAATTATTTAATACGAGGAAAAAGGAATTCGAAGATACCAAAGGGGCAGACAGAGTAACAGTTAACACAAAAATCTATTTTGCTACAAAGTGTCATTCCAAACCAGGTACAAAAATCCAATATCTTGGATTTTATTATTATATTATATATTCAATAATTATCTACTGTTGCATATATTTTATTTAATGAACGACTTTTAGCATTGCCTTTTGCAGAATTGCCTCCGAGAAATACCATATATGATATGATGGAATTTTTGTTTATGTTGCGGTAAAATGCTAAAACAAGCAATCCGTATTTACATTTTTTTTATAAGATTGTTTGCTCTCATTTTGGTTATGTTACTCTACAAAATCCCGTCTACAACTTCGAGTTCTCAATATATGCCTTGCTACCATTAACACTCAATGGACCTGATAACATTTTTCCAAAACATATATAAAGCGTACGGTATACAGTCGTCCATTCCTTTCCTCAAGTCAACTGTAGGGTTCAAGTTTTTAATTTACCAATAACATGTTTAATGCTTTATATTCAGTTCATTACTAAAAACTACATGTATTTAAATGGATCTATTTATTAGATCTGCTTCAAGAGGCCCAATAAGGAAAGCCCTTTGTAGGTAGAATATCTTTTTAAAATGAATGTAGTAATTTTTATTTTGTTTCGCCAAGCCCCTTATTAGGACAGGCCTCACTCACCTTAAATTAAGAACAAACCTTAAATATTAATTGGATTTTTTATAAGAATTATTTAGATTTAATAAGAATTTATTTTTGTACAGAATATCGTAAAAATAATCCTTTTAAATAAGACCTATGCTCTATGTCAAGCTTTTCTGGAGTGCGAATTTCAGGCTAAATTAAATTATATGTGCATTTTCGCCTTGGATTCATTTAAAATCAAATGAAAGAATTATCCCACGCTTAACGGTTCATGGTTTACACTATGTAAAAGCGTTTTACATACTACATGTATTATCTGCCCCTGAATTTATCTACGGGGATTTAAATATGGGTTGGCCATCTTTGTTTTTGGCGGGAGCGCTGAAGTTTGACCTAGATAAAGTAATTTGAAAAATTGCGCCCATTGTTTTATTCGGACCCCCTTTTGCGATACATATCAGAAGAATAAATTCCATTCAGGGGCGCCACTAAGCATTTTTGCAGGTTTATTAATTCTAGTTAAATTACTTAATTATCACGCAGCGTTGACAATGTACGCTCCCAGTCTTGCGATAGCGCGTGCAATTGGCCACTTCCGGCAACAAATGGCTAATTTTATCATGTAAAATCCCCGTAGAGAATTAAAAACTTGGTGTAGCTTAAAACACATCACGATTGCTAAAAAGAATTACTGCAAGTACTTGCACTTTTTTCAATCTACAAAATAAACACAATTTTATATGGATACGGTAGACAGTTTTTCTTTCACAACCTATTTACCCATTCCACCAAACTCTGACATAGAGTATAGACTTTTCAGGGTATAAACCTACATATTGTTCTATCCCTGGAAAAGCTGTGAATTTAACTAATTCCCCACAAAATGGAATTCTCTATGTTTAAATTTTCTAGGACGTATATGTAAGATGAATAATGGGGCCACAGTATGTGTTCCATTACAAACGTTGCTACCTCTAGTCCTAACGTCTGACGTAGAACTATCTTATATGACACCATTTTAACGTTGAAGTTTACAATATGTGGTACAATAACGTTAAAAATCTTTTAACTGTAGGTCCTGTTTGTAGCATTTTGATGAATAGATTCAACTGCAGGATTTCCATGGTGATTGGATCGTTATTGCTGACAACAGGTCTGATCGCCACTGCATTTGTACCAAATATTAATTGTGTATTTCTGACATACGGGCTAATATCTGGTGAGTAAATTTTAATTTTTGCATTGCTTAATCATTAGTTGTGATCATTTGAATGCTAATAACACCATTTTCATATACAGTCTACATAGAAACAAACTCGTCATAGATTTTGTCGTAAATCTCTTTCCCAGTTTCCAAGATTTTGAATATTTGACATATTTATGATAAGTTTTGTAGTCATGTTTTGATTATGAATTTAATAACTCCAGTATTATATTTCATTAAAACGTTAATTAAAAGCTAGTGTACAATACTCTGTGATAGTGCAATATACGCTTACAAAAGGGACTACATTAGTGATGATTATGCTGTGTTAAGAGGTTATCAAAGCTTTCCTATACAATACAAGGGTGACTGCACGAATATTGGAACATATAGTCCCTCGTACAATATTAATTGCACTCGTAAGTTCGTGAAAAATGCTATTCTACTCGTTGACCAATATTCGTGCAATAACTCCTAGACTTAACTTAAAGTTTTTAATAAAAATGGACAAATTGTATTGAATTTTTACCTACAGGTCGGTTTCTGTCATCACGTAGGGAGCAAAACAATGGTAAAGTTCACTGAAAGCCAAAACTTTGAAGAAAAACATAACTGTCAAAAATACAAATACATCTAAGAATACTTAGAACAAGTAAAAACATCAGCTTTGACACATTTATTGATTAAAGCTGTAAGAAGGCTTGAATGTATTACTAATTGAACTGATATAATGTTATCAGCAAAGTGGTGACTGATAAAAAAAAAAACGCTTTTGACATTTAATTGAACTCAGCCATCGTGAGAAATTAGGTAAAACAATAATCAGGGAATAAATCTTCGAAAACTTGAAATTCGACCCCTTGGCGTCACAAAATTAGCGAAAACTGAATTCGTGATATGCAAGAAATGATTAAACCTTCATAAACTTTGCCAAATCGAAAGAGGATTACGGAATTTCAGTCTGACCCGGTAGACATTAAGGCAGTGGCCTTAGAGGTAAAAAAGTGTCCAAAAACGATTGTCCGAAAACTCATCCTACACCGTAGAGGGTAGAAATTTGATTTTTTAAATTTATTTGAAACATTCCAGAGGTCGTCTGTGACAGATGTATTGGAATTTTCATTCCAGCCCCTTAGATCCCCACCTCTAAACCGTATATATTACTTGGTATCAAAACTTAATTCATGGTCATACATAGGGTGTGGCCCCACCCCTTTATTTTGTAATTATAAGTAATTTAAAAACAGCTCCACCCCTAAACGTACCTTATATATGAGTTCCATAGTCTTTTCCGTGATCGGCAATACTTCCCTTTTTTGGAAATAATAAGTTATCGCTAAAACAGTTCATATTCCCACCTCTAAATCGGATTTATTCATTTTTTCTGGGGAAGCTGATATGAACTGAAATGTATTTGGGTTTAATGCTGTTGGCGTGAGGTTTCTCCTTGATATTTGCAGGTAACATATCAAAATTCACCATATTTATTCAAAATTGTTTAACCTGTATTTTGAATACAAAATTACCCATGTTAAATGTTCATTGGATCGATGCCTCTGCTGGTGGACCAAAGTTTCCTGAGGGTATTCACTATGCAGTCCAGTTGTCAGACTTGTTTGGCATTAATTTAACCACTTATTGTTTTAAAGAAATTTTGAGGAAATTGTAAACCCATGAAATAACGGAGAAGGCTTCATTCCCTGTATGCACATGATACTTACCATAAAGGGTCAAATGGTTTTTAGGGCCCAAACCACTCTCCCAGGTCAGGCATCTATCACTCTATCACATAGAAGGAATGGTTTCGGAAACACAAAACAAAATTACCGAGTGTGTGATTGCAGATAGATTTTGCATATATATTTGGATCAGGTTGTGCATGGATAAGTTTTTAATGAATGACTATATATCTGTACTCGAGGATATGTCAGAGCTATTGCGTGTAAAATGTTGAAAGGTGACTGATCGTGGTATAAGAAAAGCCGATTTTTAGCAACTATGCTTATTTGTTCATTTGATGAGGGTAATATCAATATCTAGTCTTTTAGGTACCGGCTTGCGAATATGCTACAACGCTGGGTTGATAGTGCTTGGTTTTAACTTTGACAAACAAAGAAATGTTGCCTGTGGATTTGCAATATCCGGATCTGGGATCGGTCCATTTGTTCTTACTCCAATATTCCAGCTGGTGTACGAAATTTACGGTGGACCCGGATTTTTTCTTCTTCTTGGTGGCCTAAGTTTGCAATACTGCATACTTGGAATGACATTTAGAGAATCAGAAACAGAAACAAAAATAAAAAGACTTCAGCTAAATCAAAATTACTTTGGAAATTCACGATCTTGCCTTGAAATAATAAAAAGTATTCCAATGTTCTCTTTGTGTTTTGGGTTATTTTTAGCGGATGTAAGCATTTATCTACTTTATGTACACTTTCCTGAATATTGTTTGCAGTCAAACTCAACAAAGACCGAAGTTTCTTTGTTTATGTCTTTAGCTGGTATATGTAGCGCAGTAGGAAAGTGTTTATTCGGGTTGGCCAACAATGTTGAGAACATTGACGAAAGCATTATGTTATTTGGAACATTTGGTGTACTAAGTATTGCCACCATTTTGTTTCCGATGTATCGATTCTATTTCGAGATCAGGTGAATAATGTATATCCGTTTAGATTTTATATTTTTTAATATTTATCTATAAAAGAAAATTCGACAAAGAGCAGACTGAAATCAAAAGTCAGAAGCATAACAAGACTATGGCCAACATGAAACGAAAAACAAACAAAATAAAAAAACACACTACACTGAAAACTAAAGCTAGAGTAACACGAATCGTACAAAAACAAAAGTGCATTCAGGTACTTCGGAAAGGTGAGTAACCTCTGCTCCACTAGTGCCACCGTCGTGGTACTGAAAAAACAAATCCGGTGTTTAGTCACAAACGATGCAAGTCACAACCTATATAGGGCTGGATTTGTAGTCACGCCTGTGGGAAGATATCTAATTTCGTACTGGTTAAACAAATCATGGTGACGAACCTAAAACCTCTATAATGGCTTTTTGAGCCCGGATTTTACTGCTGATAAAATAATTGTCAGTAACTTGAAAAGTGGTTTGTGGAGCATTTTGCATCCCTGCAATGTAAAGTTACTTGTCAGGACATTAATGTAGCTTTGGAATCCAATAAAGTGAAGAAAGATCATATTCAAGACAAAACTGACCGATGATTGTCAAGGACGTTTTTCTTTAGTAAGTGTCGTCGGCGAATATGTTAGGCTGCGAAATGAATAATCAACGCCAAATTCCTTTATCAAGCAATCTTTGCAATGTGATTTACAAACCAATCAATGTTCTTAGGGCTTCATCGGCAGGAACGACAACACATTTGTCATCTTGTTCAGAGAGATGTCTGACATCAATCGGATCTTTAAAGATCGGTTGAGAGTATGTATCCATAGATCGTCTCAACAGTAAATTCGAATTTGTATTAAAGATCTCATTTGTTTTGCCCATTCGGAAAGGATATTTAATTCCTCTCCTTCCAGTTTCGACCACTGACTGGCAAAATCCTCGATAGAATCCATAAGGATATAATATTGAACTGCCAGCTTATGGATTGAGGCAGGGAATGCTTACCCTTCTAGAGCACCTGATCCCACCCCTGGTTTGTAAAGGAGTTCAAGCATTCCAATCCTTGTTCCTTTCGTTTTCGTTTTCATTAGTTTGTTCCAACGTTGTCTTGTCTCTTTGGACTATGCGTTTTTGGTCTCTCACATGGGTATTCTACAATGGACTTACTATGTTTTGATCTCCGACATCCAATGTTTTGGTTCTAATGATACTGATAAGAGGTTACTTCTTGACACGTGCATAAGACATATGACAATTCATCATATTTATTCAACATGGGTTAACTTGAATTTTGAAACCAATGGGTCGAGACCTCTGCAAGTGGACCCCGACATGAAATTTATTTTTCAAACAATGTTTTAAATAAATTTATTTCTATTTCTGTTTGGATCTCGGACTTCCTAGGTTTTGGTTATAATGCTACTAATGGTTACTCAATGAAATGTACACATTGCATATTAAAATTCACCCTAATACGGTTGTTTCGAATCATTTCTATTCCGTCAACATTTTCGAATTTTCGTCTCCCAGATCACGTGACTTCGCTGGAATGTAAGGCATCCAACTTCCGATTCTTTGCCTGGCAACTATAATCCGTATTTTATTTTATTTCGACATGTGATGTATACAAGTTGCTCAACTTACAATTTTTAAAAGACGTTAACTGAATGATTTTCTTCGTCCTTGAATTGCAAAAGGATTTCTTTGACGTTTTACATGCAAATATGACGTAAATGACACGAGCACCGGAAGCTGTCTGCCTAACATTTCGTCATAATGACATGAAAAAGGCGGAGGCGGTCGACGGAATAGAAATGATTCGAAACAACCGTATTGGCTTTTAACCATGCACTTTAATTAAGCAATCATAGATTTTCTTAAATCGGTTAAACGTTTGCTGTTATGTCATTTTATTTATTTTTATAATTCAAAATACTTAAAATAAATAGCTAATCCCATCATTGCATCCTCTCATTACGAAACAAAATTGTAATATGCACACTCGAATCTGACCCGAGGAAAAAAGTTTAATAATTACATTTTATGGTTTAATAAATACAGATTCAGCAATGTTGCACAAGTATGTTGAATTTTGTTATGCTCTATTCGCCTTTTATTGGGTAAAAGCGGAAGGGGCGCTTATTCGGTGCAATACGTTTCAAATGCTTTCCATATTTTCAGTGGTTTAGAATTATAAAATAAAAAATTATTACAAAAAAGGATATGGAATATATATCGGATAGACAGCAATCCATTCCTTATTTAATTTTTAACAATCAAACTGCGTACAAAGCGCTTTTTCTGGATTAACCTTCATCAGGTACGCTAGGGGCCAAAACATTGGAAGAACTACAGAAGCGAAAAAAAATTGAATTTCCAAGCAGTGACAAAATAAATGCACACACGCCAAAATGAACAAAATAAATACAGGCCGTGTTTGTGACGGCGTCAATTGCCAAACGTATGAAGACAAGACTGACACCTGGGCTGGTGAGTAACCTCGCGAATCTCGATCATCAGTGGCGTCAAAATGCAAGTTTACCAGTTGCACAAACATTAATTTTGATATCCTATATGCGCATTTCAGTAGCAACGTCTCATCAGTAACATTAAACTAAAACATAGGTACTGCGAGATCAAAAAGTTTTTAAAGAAGTACTTGAATCCAAACAGATAAAAAAGAAAGAAAAATCTAACGCTAGGGACAACTACTAGGTACAATACGTTTTGAAGCCTCTCCATATTTTCAGTGGTTTAGAATCAAAACAGGTAAGATTATCATACTAGTAATTTTAAAGACGTTTCAAACCTGCTGTCAAAGGACTCAAAATTTACGTTGATTTCTGGTGGGACACCATTGTCATTCTTCACTATGATTGATATTGATGGTTCGACGTCAACGAAGTTGTTGTTGATCATGCCTGGTTTTCCTTCATTTACAACGACAAGTCTGGAACAATCAGGAGTGAATGCCATGTCTTTAGGATAATGACCAACTGTGAAATAAATAATATTTGATAAAATATTTATCTTCATCTAAATTCTGTGAAACACATGTCCCACGAAACTATGATTTCTTTGGTATTCAAGGTCTGTAATATATTGCCGTCATCACTTAGATTGCAACGAAACTATGTCACTATTGCTTATTTACATGATATTTATATTGAAAACTTTATATAGGTATGCCTTTTATACAAGAATTATTTTCAGAAAGATAATAAATTCTATTGTTATGATTTCAATAAAAATACAAATATTTTATTAGAATGCTTTTATATAAGTAGAAAAATGATAACATGTTACCTGTAATTCTTCCAGTTAGTGTTAACGAGTTGTCGTTGGAAGTGAAGGGTAGGAAATATTCCACGTGTCCCTCCAGGGCTCGGATGTTGTTTACAATGGACACCGCAACGGTGTCATCACAAACCTGAACATCGGTGATTTCTCCATCTCCGGGTGTATTAAAATGGTGTGTGTAGGCTATTCTTGGTAGGTCCGGGTTTCTAAGGTCTATGATGTGCATCAAGTTTGTTCCTGTTCCTGCATAACAATATATATAAAGTTCTTATTATTAAACTTCCTACTAATTTTTCTATTGACAATTAAATAACGTCTCCCAAAACGCAGCCAACCCCTCAACCCCCCTTTTCCAGAAAAAAATTAATGATTCTGGACAAGTTTTGGTCCGGGCTGACTATTCTGGCCAAAACTGTATTCTGTTCCCTTTTTTTAAAGTCTGGATTTGCCAGTGAAACACTTTTTTGAATAGTGTATCCACTTTGCGGTGCCCCGAAGCTTGAAATCGTCTGTTTTTAATTCAATATTATTTTGAGAAAGAGAAAGAAGGGGATACATTGAAGTCCTGAATTTGGCTGCAAAGACATAAGTTTAATACGAAACAACCTGATTTGAATACTTAAATGAATAATTTTTCAAGATAAAATTACAATTTTCAACTTTTGACAAATTTTGACTTTTACCCCAATTTCAACAAAAAAAATTTTAAGCAGTTTTTTGTCCTGAAAATAAAGAGCGCATCTAAGTTTAGCCGTCGTATAATTATATGTAATATATTTTACATTGCACACATACATGACATACATCGATATAGAAATATCTTGACTGGACATGGATTTATTCTACATGTTCTCTACTGAATATTATCGAAAGTGTCGTTATTTTCATTAACTTAAGGAAAACTAGAAAAATTGGTACCAAAAGGAATTCGAAGACACCAAAGGGGCAGACAGAATTCGTTAAATCGGAAGACAGACAAAACCATGGCCAACAAAATCAAACGAAAGACAAACATAGAACACACGCCACTACACTGAAAACTAAAGCTGCGGTAACACGAACCCTATAAAAACCAGGGTGTGTTCAGGTGCAGCCGAAGGGTAAGCATTTCTGCTCCACTAGTGACACCCGTCGTATTACTCATTGAAGTAAACACCCGGCGATATTTTATTTGTTTTGGTAAGTTCAATTATAAGCTGATTGGTTTATATTTCTTGTCGAACCCTAAAACAGTACCAATTTTATTAACAATCGGCATATATAAATTCTCTAACCCTAATACATAACCGAATGTGAAATTTTAAAGTACACATGAATGAAAGAATTACTACCTTTTTCATCAGAGGATAAACAATACAATGACTGTCACTATACAATACTTAAATAAAATATTACAACGACAACACGAAGAACTAAGGCAAGAGTAACAAGAACCCCAATAACATAAAACCTGGGGCGAGTTTAGGTGCTCCGGAAGGGTAAGCAACTTCTGCTCCATTAGTGGCACCCGTCGTGTTACTCAGTAGTCAAAGCCGGTATATAGTCACATTCGATGTTAGTCACAACCGGTAGGAACGGATTCGTATTCATGAAAGTGGGAAGATATCCATTGTCAGTTGTAAAATTAATATTTCGTACCGGTCAACCAAATCAT
>JARWCS010322988.1:0-12724 GCA_034783895.1 Geukensia demissa | reverse complement strand
TTGATACGCTACTCCAGGGCTTGTGCTTCCTATCAGGATTTTATTGATAGAGGGTTGCAGCTGACAATAAAGCTACTAAGCCAACGGTTTCGGTCGCCATCATGATTTGGTTGACCGGTACGAAATATCCATTTCACAGATGACTGTCATGAAAACAAACCCGTTCCTATACCGGTTGTGACTAACATCGATTGTGACTATATACCGGCTTTGACCACTGAGTAACGGGTGCCACTAGTGGAGCAATAGTTGCTTACCCTTCCGGAGCACATGAACTCATCCTGGTTTTTGTAGGGTTCGTATTACTCCAGCTTTAGTTTTCAGTGAAATGTTGTGTGCTCTATTTTGTCTTTCGTTTCATTTTGTTGGTCATTGTCTTGTCTGTCTTCCGACTTAACGATTTCTGTCTGCCCGTTTGGTATCTTCGAATTCCTATTTCTAGATATCCGTAGCATTTAAAATTTATATATATATACAGTCAAAGCATTTACCTAAATTAAAATTATTTCATTAGTTGCTCTTAGATTTAGTCCCACGCTTGGGAATAATTAACTCCGGTTGATATTGCCATGTTCGTTTTCTTGACCTTTATTGTAATGGTTGTTTGTCAATTAATCTAAACCCGAACCTTTAACATTTTCATCATACAGGATGGTAATAAAGGAACCTTTTTGAAATTATCCAATTAATTTCCATTTACTTAGACGAAGGCTGAAAAGTAGCATTCTTCTCTATAAAACATTAAAGTGACGCGAAACCAATCGAAATGCCTCCTGACTTAGGAAATATATGGATTTGATCAAAATAATAAACAGTAAAAGAATTGGAACTTCATGTTGTCATGGTGTTTTTAATGTTTAACATCACAAAACCTTTGAGACAAATTTGGATAAATATACAGGTAAACAGGTTGGTTGATCCTTTGGTATCACTGTAGCTCAACTAGTCGGGGGCCTGCTATCATTGACGTTAACCCGGATACAACGACGTAAGCCATTCGGGGGACAAAGGGTGCTAAGCCTTCAGAGGAGCAATTGACCATACTCCTGCTTTGTAAAGGTGTTAAAGAAGCTAAAGGTTTTGTTCTTTTTGTTTTATGTGTTTTGTCGTATCTTTGTGGATTTGTAGATTATGCACTTCGGATATTTCGCACTAGTTTTCTACACTAGACAACCAAGGCAAATTCATGTAAACTACCTGTGGACAAAAGGGCAAAAGAGAAAAATACTCGATTGTAATCTGTCTTACAGTACCAGCGGTATTACTCAAAGTCAAATCCACATCGACGTGCTGACTCCTGGGCTGGCGATTCCAGTCCACTAGCAGCATCATTGACAAAGGATCATCAAGAATTTATTTATTTTCTCAAAAGGTTTCTTCATTTTCGGTGCTTATATGTTGCTTAGAAAGTAATAGGTGTTGTAAGCCCCATATTTGGCCCAAACTATAAATATTATGACAACAATAATTTATGAAAATATTGTTTTAAATAATCGTCTTTTGATAATTTGTTACTTATATATTTGTCATCATTTCGACTAAAAAGCAAGACACATTTGACTATTTTCAACATGAATGTAAGATTTGCTTACTAATCATTTGTATTTGTTCTAAGTTCTGAGGTTTTTGTGCGATCTATATCAAAATTGACAAAATTGTATAAAAACAAAGTAATTTCTATGGATTTTCACATTCTAAGCAATTTCTATGTGCCAAATATTTTCTATGGATTTTCACATTCTAAGCAATTTCTATGTGCCATGTAAAAGTTGTGGATCCAATGCGCTAAAACAACTGGATTTTCTTTTTATAGGCATTTCTCAATACAAACTATACGGAATAATGGATATCAGGCAATTTCATTAATTAGCCAAATTCTTTGGCCAAAAAACGTGGTTGAACGACCCTTGTCCTTTTGCTGCACCTGTAGAGTATTGATAAAACACATGATATCACATTCAACATTTTGTTTGAAATAAAGTCACTACCGATTAAGGGCATATCAGTTGCTTGAATAAAATTATCGATAAGGTTTCTCTTCATAGCACTATTTAAAGATCAATGAATATTGTGTTCTATTGCATCAACATTGATTCTCAACTTAAATCATAACTAAATCTGAGTTAACATTCTCTTTCATTTTTGTCCTACATGCTGTCGATACTTTTATTTTGACATTTTCACAATAGTTTGTTATAGTTGGCTAGTAATGATATTTTTTTATTAAATCCAGCTGAACGTGTTTTGATTGATACCTTATTTTAAGGGAGCAAGGTACATTATCATTTTTTGAATTTTGATCTAGCTTTCAGAAAAAATGAGTAATATTCGAAATCGATAAATCAGGTTATCTCTAGCTCTGCGTACTATGATCGACTTCGAAAGAGTTAAATATAATACAGTTAGTTTTTAATGTTGTTTTAGGTCGTTTAGTCAAATCCCTGTCCCAGGTTTGGGGATGCTTGAACGCTCACAAATATGTTTAAACACCGGTATATACATTATATGCCTATTTTTAGCAAGGGGCCTGTAGTCCAGTGGATGTCGTCGTTTCTATATTTTATTGTTACTTGTTTTACATAGTGAACCCAATTGGCCGATTATTGTTACTTGTTGAATATCATCAAATATTATTTTGGGGCTTCTTACTGCTTAGCTAACAGTGTGGTTCTCTATCCATTGCCATTGAATGCCTTAAGAAAACCTGTACAATCGGTCGATATCTACGAAATTTAATATGTCTTGTAGTTTATTGAGCGTGTTTCTAAATTTTTTCGTTAGACTTGAGTTTTTAGTTTTGTTGTGAAGATCTCGCAATGAGCATTATGTCTGGAGCAGAGGACGTTTTGTGAGAAATCATTGATGTGGAGGTCATGTTTTTGTTCTCATTGTTTTCGGTTACTCATTTTCTTTCGAATTAGTCTTGTTTTTGTATATTATACATTCCAGTGTCTTGCATAGCTAGTCTACTCTGGACTTTATTCATGGACTTTGAGCAAATACCAATGAAAAGGTTAAAGAAAACAGAAAAATAATTCTTTACTATTTCAATAATTGTCATTTTAGCAAATAAAAACAGGCATCACCGATAATGACTGATGTCAATAAAAATAAATACTTTTGTTCTATATTACGTCTATATAAATAAAGAGAATGAGTCTTATGTATTTTATTTCAGAGTGGTGTCATATGCTTTTGACGTCATTCATGCTAAGACACTTATCTGAATACAATTTAATATTATTGAAGATCGTTTGATCACAAAAGTTAGAAATGTTTCAGTTTGTTGGCAAGTTGGAAGAAGCCAACAATCCATTATTATTTGCTTGAAAATATTGTTTCTTCGAATTAAAGATGGTATCAATTTCAACTAAAAAATGTGAAATGGTGCATAATTTGAACTAGGTCAGAATGTTGTCACGATGTTAGAAACATTATGCATCCCAGATTATTAGGTAAAATTTACGTATGACAAGGGAATGTAGCATAAAACTCTGGACAAAACTAATGCCAAACAAAATTGAAATACGTGACATTTCGCTAAAGAAACGGATCAAGGATGTCTGGATGGTTTCACATTTTATAAATTAGTGATTCAAGGAAAGGATATCAACAGACAAATAATGAAGAGCGAAAATTTGTATATTACAACTCTAAAAAAATATAAAATTCTCAAGCTGTAAACATCTTGCATTTGTATATCTGTGAAACTGTAATCGAGCTTTCTTCTCTAAAGAAATAAATTCAAAAGATACACTTACTGGACTTGTGAGGAGATGCAAAATTCAATTAATTTTCTTTTTGACAATATTTACATCAGGTTTGGCGATAAAATTTATCGACAGTTGTAGGAATTCCGATAATTACCAAATGATGTCCTTTGATTGCAGGCTTATTTTTTACTGGTATGAATATCAGTTTATTGCCAAACTCCATCTGATTTAATGGACAAAAAATACTTCCCGCTATTTTGACGATAACTTTGTATTTACTGGAATTCTTGACATATTTTTTTTCAGTTACCGATTTCTCCAAATACGACACTAAAATTTACCCCAGACTTACTTTGAATAAAGCTAATCAGGTCAGCAGCAGCCATCCTTTTTTTATTTATATGTTCTGAAGGTAAAATCAAAAATAAAATATACGAGAAGAAAGACGATTTCTCATTTCGTAACATTTCCTTTTCTTGTCGCTCATTTGGCTCCGTCATAAGGTGTATCTTTTTCTCAACTGGTTCGTTTTATACAGCAATGTTTTAGATTATAATGAACCTAATCTTTGTATATTACCTGCAAATTATTTAGTCAGGGTTAACGTTTCCATAAATGAGTTAAAACATTTACCAAATTCTATCATGAATATAATAACATAAGTTTAAAGTTTGGTTGGACCTGCAGAAAAATGATAAAAAAAAGGAATATCACACCCAGTCCTGAATGAAAATATGGTAAACAAAGCTCGTAAATTTAAATACATCCCATTGAGACTTGTCAGTAACTTGAATAAACTTATACATAAAGGTTATCTTTATATAATATTTCAAGATCTTTGAATAATATCTTCTTTGGTATCAACATTGACTCTCAGCTCAACGATTTACATCAAAATTAATTTCAGTGAATATTCTGTTACATTTTCGTCCTTTATGCTGTCGATAATTTTTATTTTCGGCACTTGCACAGAAACTTGTTTTCTTTTGAAATAAAAAATACTTTTACACTAAATTCGGCCGAAAGTGTTTTGATTGATGTCGTAGCTTCAGAGAACGAGGTTTGATATACTGTGTTTGGATTTTAACTGTCCTTTTTCGATATCTGTACATTTCGTTGTTTCTTGTTTTATTGGTATGTATCAACTGGTTTTGTCACACCACTGTCCGAGCAATCTGCGTCGCAGAGACGCTTCGATGTATGAATACTCATATATGAGTACGTCTCTGCATTCAGCCACGCTCACAATAGCAAGATCTTGCAATTAGTAGTCATCCGCAACAAAATAGCAACTTGTTTATTTTAAATATTTTAGGAAATTATTATTTTTCTTCATACTATTCTTTATTGTCACTTTTATTTATTTAGTTTCAAACAAAATATTTTTTACTTTTGACTTCTGTAGTAAATAAACGTCACGAGAGATTTTAAATTATCTGACGTCACAATTCAATGTTTTTCGGCACGTCATAGACGTATGAAGCGCTGAATGCAAGGGTTCCCCTTGCGTGGAAGTTGGGTATTCATTGTTTCCGTTTATTTACCACCGCTTGATTCTTTGAAAAACTAAAGCTTAAGGTGGTACCGAACACCATCACTAAAGTAAATTTCAATCATTTTATTTGCTGTATATTTTGTTTATATATTTGCTTGCAACAATAACAGAAAACCTATGAATGTTAAAAATTTCTAACAAACTTATTACTGAAGTAATTTCAAGGGTTATATCAATATCATTTTTATTATAGAAATGTTTATCACGAAGATGCATTGGTTTCAATAACAAATGATACATTATTAAAACGTCTAGATAATTTTACAGACTTGTTGCCGTTATATGTTGGGTATCCTCTAAAATGCATATTACAAAGATTTGATAATTTTCAATTAATAGATATATTGTTTACTGCTTAACGTGCCGCCGGCAATTTTGCAGGGGGATCAGTAAGGCTGGGTATTTTGACTGCCACTAGAAAATCAAGGTTTGGATAGGGGACGGGAACTAGCCATTACTCGCCATCCAAAATTAGCTGTTATAAAAGTCTTCAACGGGGCATAATCAAAGTCTCTCCTTCCGCACGGATTGCGAATTTATACATCTCCCACAACCAGGGACACCCGATGTAGAGGATTAATGCCTACAGGACGGATAAACCGAGTGCCTATCCTTTCCCTGGCTCCATATTTACGAAGGGGAGTTCGAGTGTTTATATATTCCGCTCGAACGAACGCTCGCCTCTATTATTGCATCTAGTCACGAGTGCAGATCTATACCCCAAAACAAGTTAAATTGAAGGGTTCTCTAACGTCCTGAGAAGTTATATTTTCCCAAATACAGGACCGACAGTTTTGCATCATCTCCGAATGACGTTGGTTGAGAAAAATACAGGTTTACCAAAAATACAGGTTTGAATGAGATATGCTATATGTACAATTTAAGGAGTAATTTATATATAAATCTCAACCAACCGAAGGACGCTCCTTTATGAGAGAATCTACCTACTGGCGGAGAAACCGAGCACCTTATTTCTTAACCCCGACTGCTCTCGGGATGGGTGAGTATTAAACATCTCGGCTTACCAACGGACGCCCCTTTAGCAGAGGTTTGACCTGCAGACGTGGAAACCAAACGGCCCCGTATTAATATGGGGTGATATGAATAACAGTTTCACCAAAATAAAACCTCCGAAAACATCAATAGGAAAGACTTTATGTGGGAAACATGTGGAATTTTAAAACGCTTTATTGGGATTTTATTTTTGCTTTTTTTGAAGTTGTAGTGATTTATGATAAAGCCACCTACTTGCCATCCAAAATTAGCTGTTACAAGGGGTCTTCATTTTCTCTCCCGGACGGATTGCGAATTTATGCTTCACCCACAACCAGGGACACGCGATGTAGAGGATTAATGCCTACAGAACGGGTATACCGAGTGCCTACCATCTTTATGAAGGGGGTTCGAGTGTTTATATCCTGCTTGAACGAATGCACGCCCTTATTATTGGATATAGGCGAGAGTGCAGATCTGAACCCTCGAAACAAGTTAATGTAAAGGGGTTTTTTAACGTGCTGAGAACATAACTTTTCCCCAAATATAGGATCGACAGTTTTACATCATCCCCGAATGACGTTAAGTGAGAAAAATACAAGTTTACCAATGTTTGAATAAATGTGGTAAATTCTTATATGCTATATGCACATTTAAAGGAGTAATTTATATATACATCTCGCCCAACCGATGGACGCCCCGTTATGAGGAAACCTACATTGTACCTTCTGCCGGAGAAACATAGCACCTTATCTCTTAACCCCCGACTGCTATCAGGATGGCTGAGTATTATACATCTCGCCCAACCAACGTACGCCCCTTTGGCAGAGGTTTTACCTGCAGTCTGGGAAACCACACGGCCTATTTTAATGCCCCGGCCGCCCTCGGGGTGATATGAACAAAAGCTTTACCAATCCCCCCAAAAAATGTAGGAAACACCTCTATTGACAAGGCTGTTGTTAATATTTAAATATTAATGAAAGGATAACAGAAAGAGGCAATTTAGGTAGTTTTTTTTTATCTTATATCTCTTCAATATGAAAATCAAACGATGTGGGGTAAAAATCTGAAGGACTGCAATCTAACCTAGAGAAAAAACAGAGGAAGTTACAAATTTAGAGGTCTTTACAAGGCCTTCAACAAGGATGAAACACTACTCCTTGTGAAACGGTCTAAATCGCCCCAAATAAAAACTTGTGTATGCGTAAAATAATACTGCTTCTACCTGAATATAATAAAAAATGTAAATGTAACAAAACATTGAACACAAAGACAAACCTATGACCACAATTCCTATGAGACATGTGATGGGGTTAAACTTGTTTAGTGGGTACCTAACTCTTCCCCAACGAGTGATTAAAGGAAAAAATCAAAGAAAACAAAAGCAGCAACCGACGAACCATAAATATCAAACAGAAAGCCATCCAATCCGACAAGAGAGTACCTTAATTACAATAAATATAACAATGATGCGATTACTTTATTAATATTTACTAACAAAAACAAATACAAATAGAGTTTACGATTATTAACATTAATTTTTAAAAAGAAAAAAAAAAGAAATATATATGCCAAAAAGACACAATCCACAATTTACATACATGTACGTGAACAAAAATATTTAAAAGTCAAATTTAATTGCGTCTGAAGTGCTTTTCTTGATTTACCTTCATCAGACACAATAGGGGCCAAAAATTGAAAGATCATTCATACGTTTTAAATTTCTTATAACTTGCATGGACCAAATAAAATATACAGTTAAAAAGCCAAATATATAAAAAAAACATTACGGAATTTTACAATTTTTTTTTTTATTATTATTTATTTTCGCATACTGGATGTATGTTGGAGGGATGCAGTTTACTCTCCAACATACATTCGAGTATGCAAAAATAAATAAGTGCATTTTTCTTAAGTACTGGCATGCTTTTACGACCTCCAAATGACTAGAGGAAAACTCCAAAGATATCAAAAGGAAAAAATATTTAAGACAGGGGACGCTTACCCTTGATGAGCTCCTGATCCAACGCCTGTAGGGTAAAGGAGTTCGTGGATCCCAAGCCTTTGTTCCTTTTGTTTGCGTTTTATCTTTTAACTTGTTTTAAATTTCTCTTGTCTCTTTGGACTATGCACTTTTGATCTCTCGCATGGGTATTCTACACTGGACTTAAAAGAGAGAATTCCTATTAAATTATGTTTCTCATAAAAAAGTCAAAACAGCCCTGATCGTATCATTGATTCTGAATGTTCCGTCGAGATAAATTAATATATACGAGATATGCAGCCCATAAGTATTATATTTTGCTAGTACATCTATTTCTTGTTCCTAGATAAAATAAGAAACAATCCATAAAAAAAATAAACATTGTCAACTGGAGAAGTGATATATGTTGTGGAAAAAAACCAGCAATACAAAGACGAATTTTCGAGGTGAACATAAAAGTCGTTTGTTAGTCAAGATTTGTATTTATGGGAAAATCATATATTATTCTAATAATATATTAAACTAATTCAAGAACGATAACTCTTGCAAAAACCATTTGACGAATTTATATCTTTAATGTGCAAAGCCGGAAAGGAAAAACTGGTTATGTATACTTGAACAGTGTCTAAATTGAAGACAAGTTTATTTTGGATTGGTTTTTGATATGCATAAAAAAATTCCTGTCTGATTTTTATATGGACTGCTTCTTAATAACTGTCACATCGACGCACGCGTATTTTAATTTTTGTTCTAACGAATGTAATTATCATAAAATTTATACCACAGCACGACTTCAAATTTAACTCGTGACCTATAAATCTACCATTTGGAATTTGCATGAATTAGGTGATACTGCAAATACTGTGATGTTGTTAACCTAGGACAAATGTCAATATTAATGGGAATATCTTTCGGTTATCAAATATTTTTCAAAGTAACAAGAATAGATCGAAGATCGAAGGAGTAAACTTTCCCATGGAAAATGACATCATGATGACTAACTCATATGTAACATGTGCATAATTGCTTTTCAAATGTGGTCGTGATAACGTTTTTTTGCATGTATTAATTATCACATAAAATAACAACATCATGTATTAAGTACTAGTCCCTTATAGAAGAACAATTGCACCACATAAGCATTGATAACTGCATCTGTAAACCGTGATGAAATTATGATAATTACTCTGATTTTGCTGCCAATAAAAAATTATATACTCAGTCTGGTTCTTCAAACACTGTTGAGCGATGCGTTGTTATATCAATGTCTGAGCAAAATGATTTGAACAGGATAAAGGCAGTCAGAACTCCATTTAAAGAAAATTCTTAACATTTTTTGTCGGACTACGATTACCGAAGCATTGCGTCAAAAAATCTTTTTTGCATTTGAAGAAATGTCTATTAAGCTGAGCAAAAAAGCATTCTATATGAAAAATAAAGAAATATCAAGGAGACCATACCTCATCTCGGTAAGAAACGGAAGGAAATTGATAAATCTAGAGGTCCTCGCAAGGTCTTTGACAACAGGGAAAATCCGTGGGACGTTTTCGTTTATTAGCTTATCGTGGCTCAAAGCTACACATCAAATTTAAAATGTGAAAAACAAAGACCAACCAACGTCAATTTGTACCGTTTGTGAATAAGTATTTTAAATGATGTTCGCTGCTCTAGTTAGCCATTTCTAACTCCTCTGGTTTTATCCATTTCATAGTATTAATTAGTATTATTTTTTCTCCAAAGACCACAACTTTTCTTTTCGCAATTTCATTAAACGCGCTTAAAAGTGCCAATGGAGAAATTTTTAACGAAATTCTTGTTATTTCTTCTTTGATTTTAATTGACAGAACCTACTAAGATAAAACCTATGTAAAATCAAGAGAAACCCCATTTCCCGTCAAATTTTCAAACTCTTATATCTCAAAAACAAGCACACTGACCCATTTTTTTTCTGCTTATTTTGTTGCAACATTAATATTCTTAAAAGCTATCACAGTTATTTGAAAACCAAACAGAGTAGCGGATATCCTTAAAGTATCAATGGGTTTAAGCGGATCGGTTTTGAAATCATATGCAAAGAATATGAAATATTACACTAGCATGCAGGATATAAAATTCCATTTCAAACCAAAGCTCAACATTGCAGTCTTATTTTTTGCGATATAAATACATCCTTAGTTCACTTCGGTAATGGGAAATGCAATGACTTTTTGTGGATAGCTTTTCATAGCCTTCCTCGTGGATTTTAAAACTGTCAGTCCACCAGTCTTACATATATTTGATTTCAAGAAAAATAAGGCCATGAGCATTATTCCGGCCCTTATACTTTCCTTCCAAACACCATTCAATAACAAAATATAATGAGGTTAAAACAGCTAAAATTTTCATTACAAAAATGAACCACTAACAATCGGTGTTTTCTGATGCATTTTAAGACTGCAGTCTTTAATTTGGAGTGTGATAATGATTCAGTCACAAATACTGCTTGCACTTGCAGTGCTTTGATATGTTTTGGTAGCACAGTATTAGAAAAGCTTAATAAATAAAAACTCAAATAGATCAGAAGTGCTTTTGATTCAGTTTCTTGGATTTTCATTGAGAATTTCCTAAAATCATTGAGCGTTCACCAACCGGTTTAGCCCAGCCACATACTTATGTGTCTGTCCCAAGCCAGGAACCTGTAGTCCAGTGGTTGTCTTTGTCACACAAAACTGTTTTTATTAGGACGTTTGGATATACAATGAGGGTTTTTACAAAGTGGCTTATTGTCTTTGTGCTGACGTTTAATGAATTCTAGTTAGAAAAAAAAACACAAGGAAATCAGGAGAACTACTATAGATGACAGTGAATATATCATCTCGCATACAATAAGTAGATATTCTATAGTAGACCAAACGATATTTGCCACAACAAAAGTGAAGCTGTATCAAAAGCTTTACAGTGAAATATATCAAATTAAATATCGTTGGAATTCTAATTTTTTAATAAAGCTGAAGTTGTAATTTCCCCATAGGGTATAATGTTTATCTTTTCGACTTTGTAAATTTGCTTCATTTTGTGGGTGCAATCAACCAATGGTCTCAGGTTACAAAACATGATAAAATTTTTATTTTGGGGGGTTTTATGACAGATAAAAGATGAAATTTTAAAAATATAGCGGAACTATATTCAAGCTATAACACTGAAGCGGGATATTTATCTATGAAAACATGCCATTTTGATTTTCAATGTCCAAAATTTAACATAGAGGGTAAAAGGAATTTTTTTAGAGTGAAGGAAAACTAAAATTTTAACCGAATTAGAATTCCAACGATGTATAACATGACATACTATATGGCTGAACTTTCGATATATTTTGAATTAAGTCGTGGCAAATTTTGTCTGGTGTACATGTTGTACACTACAAAGAATCAATATTATTGAATACAGAAAATTATTGTGATGGGGGTCTTAAAATGGTTAAATTACATAAAAGGTTATAAATTAACTTGGATTTGTAGAGTATTCAAATGCAGTTGAAAGATGTAAAGATTTTCATACACAGAGAAAATAAATTTAGTCAAATAACCATATTTAGACAACACAAACAAATTAAACATTCATTTTGGAATGCAGTTTTTACCGCCCTGACAGAATTTTTTAAATGCCGTTACCAATATCTGACTTAATATGAATAAAACCACAGTTTGTGGAATAATGAGGATGAAATATTGGGATATTCAAAGATACTTTATAAGCTGGAGTGAAAATGGGTGATGACTATAACTGATTTGTTTTGGTTATAATACTACTGATAAGAAATTACTCCTTGAAATGTACATATAGCTTTGCTAAAAAAAATTCTCCAAATGTATTCAACATTGGTAATTTTGTATTTTTACTGACTGAAAAGTAATTTTATGTTTTTTAAAATCTACCAAAACACCTTCGGTATTAATACAAATATTTTTAATTATCATGGAAAATTATCACCATATAGCACATGACAGATCAAATAATTTACAACATTTAAAAAAGAAATTGATCAAATATGCCTTTTCTACTAATGTATCAATTGTTGGGGGAGGTTTGAGTACCTACTAAACTAGTTTAACCTCACTCATATGCCTGTCCCAAGTCAGGAGAATTGTCTTTTTGTTATATCTTTTGTTACATGTCAAGGTTTTGCTAATATTCAGGTAGGAGCAGTATTATTTTACTTGTTTAAAAGACAAATGTCATATATGCCAGAAAGACACTATTAACATCCTAAATACGTTTCTAACAAATATTCAAAAGCTAATTTTAACTGCGTGTAAAGAGTTTTTTCTGGATTAACATTCATCAGACACGCTAGGGCCAAAAATAGAAATACCAGTCAAAATTAATAAATTTCTAATTACACTGACGTATCAAATAAAGTATATTGTTCATTATAGTAATAAAGGCTGTTTGGAAGGAAATTATTGATGTGTAAACTTGGCCGAATCACTCACAAACTAA
>JARWCS010322977.1:0-12724 GCA_034783895.1 Geukensia demissa | reverse complement strand
ATGCAGGCAGTGTATTTATATTATGTCTCTGAGACTGAGTCAGTTGAGAAAAGTGGGATGGAAATGAACACCAATAAGATTGTATGAAATAAGAACGACCTCTGAGAAGAAATATGCCTTTTTATTTCCTCAAGTTGCCAGGGGTCTAAAGACTTAATATTAATGTCATCGTTTTATTTTTTCTAAAGTCCAACTTCTTTTTTTTTCGTAACCTTGTATTCAGTAGATAATATCCATGTTGCAAGTCGCTGTCAAATATGTTCTGACACACTTAGAAACGATGGAAATAATGGTTATTCTTTCCGCGCATGTTATTTCTCGGCTTCGAAAATCCGCCATTTTGGTTGTTTACCTACCTGGAAATGGTAAAATTTGAGTTATCTCTCTTAGGTCATAATTGCACGGCGACTTCACTTCGCTAAAAAATACTCGAGTTGGCGACTTCAAGCGATTTTCAAAAGTTTTTGGTGACTTAAATCTCCATTTCGCCGTCTAGATTATGCACTGCTGTTAGGCAGTCATTTGTAATTACTGTGATTTACCATGCCCTCAGAATTGTCAGGAACAAAGATATGACATTGTAAATGGAACATGTCTTTCATTAACTTCCATTTTTTGCATCAATTCTTCTTTAAGAAAAATTAAAGGTCAAATTTCCATTGAAACATGGATGGTTTAATGTCCAATAAGGTCATCATTTATATATGAACCTCCTTTGAGACTTCTTCTGTCTTGTCATGTCACATTTCACATCAGGTCATTGTTTTAAAAAAGAACCTCATTTGAGAGTTCATGTTTCTTGTCATGTCACATTTCACATCAGGTCATTGTTTTAAAAAAGAACCTCATTTGAGAGTTCATATTTCTTGTCATTTCACATTTCACATCTGGTCATTGTTTTAAAAAAGAATCTCCTTTGAGAGTTCATGTTTCTTGTCATTTCACATTTCACATCAGGTCATTGTTTTTAAAAAGAATCTCGTTTGAGAGTTCATGTTTCTTGTCATGTCACATTTCACATCATGTCATTGTTTTAAAAAAGAACCTCCTTTGAGAGTTCATGTTTCTTGTCATTTCACATTTCACATCAGGTCATTGTTTTTAAAAAGAATCTCCTTTGGGAGTTCATGTTTCTTTTCATGTCACATTTCATATCATGTCGTTTTTTAAAATGAACCTCTTTGAAAATTCTCCTTTCTTATTGAGTCACATTGAACATCAGGTCATTGTTAAAAATGAACCTTATTTGTGAGGTCACCTGTTCTAACGAGTCACATGTCATATCAGGTCATTGTTTAAAAATCGATTTCTTTGAGTGTTCACTTTTTTTTATTTAATTACATTTTCTGCTTGGCTGCCAGAGAAAAGAAATAAAAACTAAGTTTTAAACATTTTCATTCTTTCTAAAATAAAAGTTTAAATTTTAGTCTGTCCCTGAAATTTTGTTTTTCTCATTTAAAACAAACATATACATGCATTTGAACTTAACGACATATTTTTTAAAAATGCAGTGTAATCATTTAATATATTTTAATATGACTTGAATTTCACATGTGTTTTTACATTCATTTTTTTCAGGTCTTAAGAAGTGAAGAAGGGAGACAACTACGGTTTAAACACCAGGAATCGGTGTCATATTTACGAGAAAAGTTGTTGGAAGCTGGCATTCCTGTGATTCATTGTCCAAGTCATATTATTCCAATACATGTATGTTTCTTCAGTAATAATAATAGTTGTTGCCACTGCAAATTTCTTTTAAAAAATGAACATCTGATGAAGATACAACTCTTTGCTGTATGGGAGAGTTGAAAAAAAAAGAATCTGCCCGATTTTCCTCTTTCTTACTGCAGTCTGTTGCTAAGGTGTATCTGTTATAAACCCACTGTTTTTATGTTAACCAGTTAAACATATTCACTAGGGACAAATCAAAGAAAATTCAACCAGTGTTGGATAATTGCCAAAAAAAGACAATAAGAACAAATTTATGTGACTTCTGAATAGTATTACAATAAAAAAAATAATCAGTATTTGAAGTAGCTTGCACCCTTGTTATACCCCCGCTTTAATGGTGATCATTCATTTTTCTTCACACTTTTCAAAGGTTCCTATATTTTTAAATTCCCCATTTTAAAACAGAATTTTGCTTTTCAAAACTGAGATTTTCCCGTATAGTTTCTTTAACTATATATGTACAAATTTCTACTTTCAGAAACTTGCTCCGCTTTTTTTCTATGCTGACAAAACCATGTCTGAATTCTATTGTTAAATATTAAGTTTTCTTATCTATTGCCACTTCTGCATAAAGTTACCATTTGACCTAGTTTTAGGGACTGTTATATAACAAGGGTGCACTATAGCCATGAAAAGGTTTCTTAGATATTATTGTATAAAAAAGTTGCTGTTGTTTCCTTTATTCTTGCAATAACTTATTTATATGTTAAATAATATTTGTCTTATTTAAGTTTTCTGATTAATTTTAGGTTGGGGACCCAGCTCTCTGCACACATTTGTCAAATGAGTTGATGAAGAAACACAATATCTATGTTCAGCAGATTAATTACCCTACAGTAGCAAAAGGCCAGGAGAGACTGAGAGTTGCACCAACTCCTCACCACACCAAACCCATGATGGACCAGTTTGTTCAGGCCGTTAAAGATGTGTGGCTCGGATGTGGTTTAGAGCTCAAACAAGGCGGATGCTGCCCAAAAGAATGCGAATTCTGCAAGAAATCGCTTGATTTTGAAAAGTTTTCTGCCCGTGAAAAAATCTGTGGTCGCTCAAATTGCACTTATGCATCACTTCAGTCTTCTATGAAATAATACAGAAATTACTAAATTACATATGGTGATATCTGACAGTATACAATATTTTATTTAATTTTCTGAAACTTTCTTTAATGGAATTAGAACAAATAAATAATACATATCCAAATGTTGTCAAGAAGAAATGTGTAAAATTTGTTTAGTATCTATATTATTTAAACCTAATTAAAAGGTAATGAAATTGCATAGAATTATGCTAACTTGTTTGTACATTCAGGGATTTTTTAACATCAACTATTATCAATGCATGAGCCAAAAAATGACATATAAATAATACTAATCAACATTATTTAATCAATAATTTGAAAAAAAAAATGGAGAATTTAGGATTACAGACTTTGTTCTTTTGTTTTACAGCAGAGCTGGAAACAAATTAATTACTTTTGAATTTAAAATGCAGTTGTTCAAAAATGATGCAAAATGCAGAAGTAGATTTCATCATTAATTACTATGCACAATTAAAAATTTTGGACAAAAGCAATAACTGACAACTGGAAAAACCCAGAACCAATTAATTAGATTTTTCAATGAATACAGTTTAATAAAGAAGACAAACTGTTCTGTTAATTGGACTTTTTTGTTTGATTCATTGATTTGGGGTATTTTATTTTGTCATATATGATGAATTTATTTTATGAAGTTAAATAGATCTCTTAAGGGTGAAGGGTCAGAAGTATCATAAGAGGTAGTCATTTTCTGTCAGTACATCTATTTTTTATTAGTTACTTCTCCTTTTTGACCATATTTAATTTGGAAAAGTTGTCAAACGTAACTTATAATAATGGTATATGCTATTAGATTTCTATTAATGTTTTGTCAAAAATTAGACTGAAACACATTGATTTGAGATTATATTTTTGCACAAATGTTAGTTTTGAAGCCTATTTTCACATATTTTTGATCGTCCTGCAATTATTGGACTTGTAAGACATTAACAATAAAAAATCTATCACCCTAATGTAAAGCCATGGGTTAAATGCATTTCAATATTTAGAATACAATGTAACAGAAGAGAATACTGAATTGCACAAAATTGATAATTGTCGGGAGAAATAGCACTAAAAGGATTTTAAGGGGCTATGAAATGATATTATTTTGTTGTAAACAGAAATGTTAGGTACCAGTGCATTTTTGAATATTCTAAAACTTAAATATTTTTAATATTTAAAGAAATTCTTAATGATTATGTTTCAGAAGATTTTGATTTTACACTATTTATACTTATTAGAATGTTACAATTTATTTAAATTCTATCTTAAATTATATACATATTAAAAAACTTTTTATTTCAATAAAGAAGACATGAGCTGAAATTTGCTTTTTAATGTTTATGTGAAATAAATTAATGCTATACAAGTAGAATCCAAAATATAAATAAACTGTACATTTTTGTCCTCATTATCCTGAAAGCTACCACCTGACCCTCAACGTTCAGTCAAATCTCTGAGGTTAGTCCTTGCAATCCCCTAGCATCAACACAAGTGGCATCAATTGCCATTTAAATGTCGCATGTTTTGCTATATCCTATATGCTGCAGTAAATCAGAAAAGTTCACAGATTATCTGCTTCTTTTTACATTACCCATAAGTAACTCAAAATGATGAGGGGTTACTCCTTGAAATGTACATATGGCCTATCAAAATTGACTATATCTTTTTTTCAAAATTGGCATACATGTAATTCAAAATAAAGGGAAAACATTAAGTCAGCAACATGACATTATTGAGATATCCATATGAAATCATTTCAAAATATACAATACAAATGTCGAATAAATGTGAAGAATCTTGGAATGCTATATGTACATTTGAAGGAGTTATATCTCATCAGTAGCATTAGAACCGAACCATAGGAAATTCAAGATC
Source organism: Geukensia demissa (assembly GCA_034783895.1). Classification (NCBI taxonomy): domain Eukaryota; kingdom Metazoa; phylum Mollusca; class Bivalvia; order Mytilida; family Mytilidae; genus Geukensia; species Geukensia demissa. The sequence continues at coordinate 8,037 of JARWCS010322977.1, read as the reverse complement.
CAAATATAGCAAAAGAAGAACTCAAATCCAAACAAATTGAAATGGGAAGCCAAATCCGATGGTAGGGACAACTACTAAGTGCAACCAAAGCTATCAGAATCAAAAATACATGCAGAAAAAAGAGAATTAGCAAAAACAACCAAATCAAAGACTAAAAATGCTGTATAGCAATAATAGTTTGAGTTCTTTTGCTTAATGTGTGTATAGTCATAAGTTATTAATGAAACAAACTACTGTTAAATTCAAGAACTTTATAAAATTCATTTTGTCAAGATATAAAGCATAGTAAATACATATAAAGACAAAATAACTAGAAATTAAAAATACCAATAACATAGCACCATCCAATAAATGATAAACATGTTAAGATTTTAATGGTTCATAAGATATAAAAAAGAGATCCATATCAGCTTCAAAGGCATAATATTCACAGCAAAATTTGTTCTACCGGGTATATTAGACATGCAGAAAAGAGCATATCTCTATTATATATGTGATAAGTGTTGTTATTGGTTAAGAGCAGATAAGACATCATCTTGCAAATGAACATCCCATATGACCCTCAAAACCATGGAATTTCTTATATGATGACTTAAAAGCTGGGCACAATATACCCTTGGAGTAGCTTTGGAGTCAGTTTCCGAGTTGTCTCCAGAATATCATTGCAAATAACAAAAGCTTTTAAAAGATGACACATGAGATGTAAACTCCACACACATGGGCTGGAATGTTGCTTTTTGTGAAGGAATTCGACTATTGCAAAGGACTGTTTGTTATACAGTTAAATGCTAGTATTTAGTCTTCCTCTACTGTCCATATCGAGATGAAGGTCGTTATAAAATAACTGCCGTCGGATCTGGCTTCCCATTTCGATTTGTTTGGATTTGAGTGCTTCTTTTCCTCTGTTTGGATCTTGGACTTCCTATACTTTGGTTCTTATGTTACTCCTTGAATGTACATATAGCATACCAACATTCTTCATATTTACATCATATGTGCAACAACCCACTTGTTACATCCAGCAATTATTTTGTGATTAAGCTCTTTAAAGATCAAGATTTATTGGCTTTATGTGTAAGTGTTAAGTCATTAACTTGAAGGTATTTTGGACATCAGTAGCTTCCCATTGTTTTCAATTTCATTATCAATTACAGTGGTTCATTTGCACTGTCACTGCAAACTGACCATTGAAATCAATCAAAGATTCATTTAAGAAAGGGTGGAGCTTTGGGTTTACAAAAAATAAATTTTGTGGTTTTATATGACATTTTTGAAATATTAAATTAAAGTTTAAATAATGTTTAATCTTCAATACATTTATTTATAAACCTCTAAACATGATTATACTGATTTTAATGTAATTACATCATTGGTAGAAAACATGCCCCCATCTTCTTTGTAAATGTCCAGTAAGGGAGAAGTGTCAGTCAAATCTAACAAAAGTGGAATTTAGTTAGTTTGATCTTTTGTGGTATGTCATCACAAATTAGGTGTGAAACTTCTATTAAGGTTTAATTGCTTATTTTACTTAGAGTATTGTCGCATGTTGCAAACACAGTAACTTGAAACCAATCATGATGATATATGTAACAATGTATGTTGTTATGAGTGTACTTATATACCCCCGTTAAAACATTATCAAAAAAGACATCGATTCTTGTTACCGTTTTGTTTTGTTGTAATTTTGCCTGTATATAAAAATTCTCGGAAACGTCAAAATCAAAAATTTGAAAAAGTCTCGGAAATGTCATATGCCCGATTTAACTACGATTTTAGGGTTTAACAGTAATTGATGTAAAATGGGTTTTGTAATACCAAATTAAAATTTATTGAATGATTTAATGTTGTATGATGTTGTTTAATCCCTTCTGGCAAACTTTTCATGCATATTCAGGACGAGCGCATATTAATGACTGATGATGAATGAACTCTTCTTTACACTAGACCGACACGCTGAGCCTGATATTCAACGTGCTAACCCAAGAAAGAAACAGTCCACAGGAAGACATACCACTTACCTAGACACATTATTCTGACTCTAGGCCGACCATTCTTTGCGAGCTTAGCTCTCCATCCTCGAGGCGAGCACGCATTTGCACCACCGAGGCGATCAAATTACAATTTAAAAATTACAAAGTTACTTAAAGCGAGTTAATGAAATAAAATAAATACAGTAACAAGTATTATTTATATACTGATGTATATATGGTGTAAAATGAATAGATATATGCGGCGGTGGTCGCACTTTTCTTTATCACTCGTGCTACAAATTACATGAAATTACAAAACTTCTCTAGTAGATAATTGGTTGTCTTTTTTAGATTAAATATCGGCGAACTACAATATGAAAAAATACTGAAAATAAATATTTCGAGTCAGAATTGCACTTGTGTGACAGTGAAATATTTTGTTGTGAATGAATTATTCTAAAGACTGTAGCTTAATTTTCTTAATTTCGATCTTTTTGTATTTGTAAATAACGCGTGAGCGCAAATTGACATTTACCACTTTAGGGATAATCATGTTGTAATCCGTTTGTTAATTTGTCATATCTATTTCTTATCGTTATTTTAAAAAAAAAATCTTTAAAGCTAATTTCCTGTTATATAATGTTATCCAATGTAATTTTCAATTCAAGTTAGGACAGTTGGAAACCAACAGGCAAAGTATACGGACGCCGTATTCGTTTAGGTGACTTTTTACGGAAATACCGTATTAACTTCTTACTTGTGGAATCACCATAGTAACTTTTATTTCAATTATATTTTCCAAATTTATGTTGTGATTATTTACATTGTTGATTTTAATAGAACATTTATGAACTTTACATCGTTTTCTTACTCAGTAATACTGTGAGCTAATTTCCCCGCAAAGTAGCGCTGCTACACTTGTACCAACACGGAAGATTAAATATTCCAAAGTTGGCAATATTTCTTATTAATTCACGTTTGCCTGTAACTTGCATGTCCATGGAAATTATTGTGAGATATATTCGTAAATCCATAGACATATGATGTTATATTATATACTATATACATGTATGGCTCTGGCAAATTGAAGAGCAAGTGTTCCAGAATTTCATAACATAAAATGGAAGGTAAATTAAAAACAAATGCAAATCCCTGACAAATGAAATGGCGAGTACAATTTTTAAATATTGACCCGATATTTAAAGAATTCTTTGATTTTCTTAAGTATGCGCAACTTATTGCTGAAATATAAATTATGTCTTTCTTGATGATTGACAGTCAGTGTAATTTTCGAAAGAATAAACCAAGTAAATCCACTGTTTTAAAAGTAAGCATGCAGCATAAAACCATTTTTTTATCTTGTCATTGTTGATAAATCTTATTTGATGATTAGCTGACCTTTCAACATTGATTAAACATTCTTTTGAGTTCGTTTACATTTGTATTTTCATTCTAACGTTAATTAAAAAGTCGGAGACAACCAGCATTCTTCGGAAGTCGATATTCAGTTTCATCGTCCTTACAATTTTGACTCTTAGAACTTGTATTTGATATTATTTATTCAATATAAAGAATTGACCATGAAGTACTTTAAAGTTTTGTGCACAGTTTGGTGTGTCCTAATTATGTGATGATGCAGAATCTAATCAAAATATATATTTTTGTCAATATTGACACTAATCAACCAAGTACTATCACAATTCATGGATATTCGTTTAAATTTCAAAATTATTGGGGATTGAAAGATATACATAAACGTCCTACACAGCAAATTAATGCTCTCAGTCGGAGGGATTCTTTTAGCAATATTATAATTTTATCAGCCTTTTGTAAAAAAATATAGCACGTGATCTAAGGTTTGTCAGTGTTATAAGTCCCTGTCATTTGGTCGACAAGCATGAAAATTTCACTTCTTGGGAACGCCTTTCAATAACATATTGACTAATCATAAAGTTCTTGTCAGGGACTAGAAGGCACTTAAAATACTTGTAAATATTACTGTAAATGTTTTGAAAAGGCCGCTTTCAGTTGCCATCTTTCAACATTTAGGTCCACTTGAAAAAATGTAATGTTGTTATTTCGACATATATGTCGAAATTATGTATACGACATCGTTTGTCGAAATTACGACATTTTTTGTCAAAATTACGACCTAGTAACGTCGAAATTGCCAAAATTACGATATAGTTGCCGTAAGTGGCCGTAAACGCGTCCGTAGCTATGCGTTTAACTATTTGTTCGTTGTATTTACTTAGTGTGTTTATGTCATATTAGAAGTTTATGTCAGAGTTTTCAATTTGAAGCAACTAATTGAAAAGAAGATTTAAAAAACATCTTAGAATTAACTATTGAAGTAGATATGTATCGCTGTTTTACACGCTGTGATGTATGGAAAACACGTCATTTATTAATTTTCTAATTTACTGGCAGCTTTTAAGAGATTAACACTAGACGAACAATAAGCACATATTTTAGTAAGGATATGTCATGGAAACATTCGATTCACTCGGATGAATCGATCCAAAAAATTAGTTAATTGTGAATTTTTCATTATGCTTGCATGGAGTTATAAGCATAGCAGTGTTAATTTCCACATTTTTTGTAATCAGCTTAAGTGGATTATAACATATTCTATTTGGCACTATAATAAGACAGGAATTTAATGTGTAGCTCCATTCTTAGAAAAAAAAAATGTAAATACTCACAGGTAACTTTAGTACGACAGCTAGCAAGAAACAATTCATTTTGAAGAATTTTACTCGGTAAACTCTGCCCTCTGGCTTACTTCAAAGTATGACGTGAAATGCAAAATTAAATATTAAATAATATTAATAAAATAATATTAATTTAATAATAATAAATCAACACAAAGTAATAAGCTGTATATATAAATATAGAAGTTTTCATGGGTTCCCGTTTATAAATAGCTCCCACGGTCTAGACGGTGCCTATCGCTAAATTTTAGGACAAAAAAGAACAGGACGAAAAATAAAATAAAATAAAGTAAAATAAAATCCAGAAATACCACATTGTCAACGGATAAAATATTAGAATTTGGTCTTCAAGGTTGTGCGGGTGAAAGAATAGGGCTGGTTGACGGGGATGTATAAATTAATGCACAATCCGTCTCCATGGTTAGAAAATGCAACGTTCTAGGCACTTGGCAGATCCTATGTAACAGCTCATTTTAAGTGATCAGTAGGTGGCCAGTAACAAGGCTAAATTTCCCACCCCTTTCCAACCTGTAATTTCTTCCAGTGGGTGAAACTCTCTTCCTTGTCTGTCCCCTGCTCAAATTGTACATTTTGATTTGGTAGTTGTTGACTTGTTCCAGCCCTTAATATGGCTAAAATATTGCCGACTGGACGAAAACAGCAACAATCAATCAATCAATCAATCAATCAATTAACCGGGTGATACATTTCGACTTATGGTTAATCTAGAGATAAATCGCAGAACATGATGTATTGTAGCGTGTGCATCCGAAGGGAGATTGGAACATTTATACCGCTCGAACGAACGAATGGCCTTTAGCAGAGGTTATACCTCTGCAGGCGAAGAAACTGAACGGCCTCTTTCTATACCCGGCCGCCCTGGGGTCCGGTTAATGAAACAATGTTATAAACGTGTTTTAATTAGAGCGATATAGGAAAAGCCGCAATACCACAGATGTCACAACGAACGAAAATTTTTCATTACAATTAAAAATTTAATTCTGACATTATTAATTATAATGTTGATTTTCATATTTATATTTTGTCAACTTTGTATTGTGAATTGCATATTTTCAGATATTGCATGTACATTGTTAAAATCAGTTTTACATGTACATTTATCACTAAGTGATAAAGCAAATACTGGTATTTGATTCGCCTATCCTATGATTAGATTTTTGGGGTCTTTTCTAATGGCTGATCTGGTAAAGTTCTACCCTGCGAGATCATCATTTACTTGTGACGTCGTGTTGATTTCAACAGATAAACGAATGTCGACATTTCGCTGCGCACGTACATTTCAACAACAAATACAATGTTAGCCATATAAGATTAAACTTATCATAAACATTATAACCTCCGATATACAACTCCCGCTAGTTGTGAATATTTCCTTATCATGGTTATGAACTTTATTATGAACATTTTTTGGTTTTAAAGCAACCAGATTGATCAGACTGCATTGCAGAGAGCAACAGCATTATACTTATGTGCTTTTCTTCTGTAGGTTCAACAGAATTTACTGTAACAAAAGATACGGAATATTCATTAAAATCAAACCTAAAGTACAATCCGACGTTTAATTCACTCGTATTTGATGTCAAATCTTGTTCTGACGTTTTGTTAAAGATGGATCCACCATACTGGGTGGTCATTGGTTCCTGGGGAAATATACAAATTGATGTGTGGCATGCAGCAGCCGTTGCTGCTCGGGAGCCGGGGTCATATTTAAGTTGTGGAGAATTCAAACAATTTTGGATAGCTTGGGATGCATTCAGACTATGGATTGGCTCCGGAGTTACCAAGGGCAAAAACATTTTACTGAGTCTAGAAATCGACTGTCCTACTGTTCCGCCGGACGATATAGTACTATCCAGTTTTGATGCTAATGTTGTCACTTACAATTCTATTGTTGCAGGTACGTTATTTATTTTGTTATACGCTATACAGAATCAGCAGTATCAACTTAAGCTAGGTGCAGCACCGAGCAGGTGTTCTACACAATGACTGTTTTCTTGTATGTTGAAAAACTTTCCAGTACTTCCGGTACCAGTAGCAATGTTTACAAAATGCTTAACTCGCCCTGTGGCGCACACAGGGGCCTGAAGATGGGAGGGATATATGCGTACACGGGAGAAATCTAAAGTGAGGACACACAATTTTTTCCTATTTTCGGAAGTGACACATTGAACACTTTCTCCCCTTAAAACGGGTCGGTCTATGTATTGCTGTTTAATTAACACATTAGATCGTTTAATTGTCGATCCAGTGCCTTCGATAGTCGAAAACACTACTGGTACAACCCGACCGATGTTGACAGTTGCTTAGGTCTCCATCTTCCGGCTTTAACATTCTTTGGTTGAGATTTTAAAGCGGGAATTATGAATAGAAAAACAAAAAAACATAAATTTAAACACCAATTGAAAATCACCCTTTTATGAGCTCACCTGGCCAAAGTAATAAAGAGTCTACCACCACAAGAAATGTAAAACGAAAAATCTCAGATTGTCGACGGTAGGATTTCCAATCTCTGACGAAGTTTGCCAAATCTGAACATTTCCGTCATAAATCCGATAAAGTGACGGAAATTTGCGAGTGTGTTCCGATTGGGAGAGCGATAAAAATTTTATCAAGGGTGTCTGAGATTTTCGGTTCTAGAGGGTGGTTAATTCACTTTTCTCAAATATCTTATTGTTGAAAAAAACACAACACTTTCAATGAACGCTGTTATATCCGGTAGGCAATATCGGTGAAGGGACGGGTGCTAAAGATTACTTGACGTTTTACTTTTTACTTTATATTCAAGACGCAATAAGCAAAAAATCCAGTAATGTCAATTTTTTTATAAGCGCAAGGCACATTTTTAATTGAAAACATGTCGAAAATGAAAAGAAAAAAGATTGTAAGTGGTGATAATTTCTTGTGGGAAACTGCACGTGGTTATCTCTAGAGATGGGGGAGATAGTAAAAAAATTCAGAATCAACAAAATCCAGATTGTCTGTTTTAACATGTGAAAGTGATGAAATAAAATATTTTTGACATGTTTAGTATTAATAAAGCTAATCCAAAGGGAAAATTCACATTACAAACAAAATAAGTAAGATACACGACAAATATAACAGGATGAACATGATACACAATAATGGACAAATATATAGGACCAACTGTCAATGACTGTGGTAAAAGGAATTCGAAGATACCAAAGGGGCAGACAGAAATCGTTTAGTCGGAAGACAGACAAGGCCATGGCCAACAAAATGAAACGAAAGACAAACATAGAACACACGACACTACACAGAAAACTAAAGCTGGAGTAACATGAACCCTACAAAAACCTGGGTGAGTTCAGGTG
>JARWCS010322966.1:0-12726 GCA_034783895.1 Geukensia demissa | reverse complement strand
AATTCCTGACTTGGGACAGGCACATGAGACATGTGGTGGGGTTAAACTAGTTTAGTGGGTACCCAACCCTCCCCCAACGAGTAGTCAAAGACAAAATTCAAACAAAACAAAAGCAGTAACCGACGAACAATAAAAATCACACAGAAACTCATCCAATTCGAACTAGAAAGTACCTTAATTACAATAAATATACTTAACAAAAATACATGCCAAAAGAAGATACATCTCTGATGAATGCTCGCAATTACTGAAAGCAAGCATCTGAGGGTGAGATTCCTGATGATAAAACATCAAGCCTCTCAATACAAGATGTCATCAAACACAGTATGTCTGACGATTTAATACTGTGTTGTCAATAAACGTAAAGAAAGACAAGATGTATGCAATGCCGAATGTATTATTATTTGTGTAATGACGCTATCTTTTTATTAATATCTGTGTCGAACTTGTACACCTTGTTGATAAGTTTGTTTTACGGAACGGTGAGATTCAAAGGATCATTTTTTAAATTTGTAAGCTTTGTATGTAATGTTTCCATAGAACATAGGCTGTGATATCCCTTGTCGTAACAAAACTCTGCATTTGCAGCCGTTATTTTATATTAAATCTTTGTAACGATTATAAATTTTTATAAAAGCCTACTATTTTTCATACTTGAATGAGCATTCTCTATGTCAAACTATTTACTTATGTCAAAAGTGTATTTTTAAGATACAAACTTTATCTACTGAAACTGTTTGTAAAAATATTATTTTTGCTAATAAATGAGATTTTAAAAATGAATGTGTTTTAGAGATAAAAGATGTGATACGGTTAAAATACTTATACTATACTTATGTTATTACTTTGTCACGTGATACTAGAGATGTACATATGCATGATATCTTCCGGTTCGTACTTGCTGTGCATTGCATATACTAACAGACGCGTTTTTATTAATATAATGTTGTTAACAGTCGTAATAGTTGCATTCCATTTTCATTTTGTAGCTTGAATTTCAGATAGGTATAACTGCGTTAATATTACTCCATGATGACACAAGAATTTCTCTTTACAAACTGAACTGTGATTAAATCAGGTGCTCCTTTGTGACATCAGTTAAACTTTGAAAAAAATCTACAAAACTGTAAACAAAATAATTCTGCCATTCTACCATTCACAATAAATATTCATCTTCAAAGGAATAGAAAAATTCCCATAAATTACAAACTTAATATACCAAAACCTTTGAAATTTACATGATTGCAGGATGTTCTTATCTGCCAAAACATGTTTTTTTGACAATTAAAATCTTTCCCAGAAAAAAACAAGAAGTACTGATGATTTATAACACGAACTTATACAAAACTCTTATTAATGTATACTGGGTTTGTTCTTATGGTCAAAGGGGATAATGCAACAAAATATTTTTAAAAATACTTGCATTTTTTATAAATCAATAATGCCCATGTAGATTTAAACAGATTTTAATTTAATTGAATATTATGATTTTTATTTAATGCTTCGGGTGTAAACTTGTTTCATTCTAACTAAATCTATGAAACTAATAATCGTTATTATCCATTAAAACAAAGACATTTTGGTTAAACAACGATTTGAAATTGATCTGACTTATTTAGCGAATAACATAACAAATTTAACTTTATAATCGAACGAAATATAAAATATGACGTAAATGAGAGGGAATGTTTCTTTTTCGTCGTAAAGGAGAGAATGCGGAAAACATTGACTGTTGTCCATCATCGACTATTTTGTGAATGTGACTCATGACTCTACTATAAAAAAAACCAAATTAAACAACTACTTTTGACGTCTATAATCTATGAAATGCGTTCACGGTCATTTGATTGATACCATTGGTATCATCTTTGTCGATTTTTGTTTCTGGTGCATCATGTAATATTTGAAAGCTCGCATAATAAGAGAATGTAACAATGTATGGTTTCATCTCTTTACCATAGATAATGTACTTTTCTAATGTAAGTTAAATGTGCATATGAAAAATACAAATAAAAAAATGAAAAGATCGTCTAAATAGTTGTAATTTACTGAAATAGACGGTTATAATTTATTCTTAATTAATATATCTTCGTAATTTTTCCACAATTCACCTTGAACCTGGTAGAAAACTATGACGTCTACAGCAAAAAACATATTTGTCGATTCGCTCTTTAAGTAGACTGTTTCTGTTGTGTAACCAGTGTTTCATTTGCCTGCAATGTTTTCAGTTTAACTCGACATATATTTTCATTTATATATCTTTTTCGGTAGGTTAGTAACATAAATCTTAAACTCCCCGAAAAGTTTTGAGTCTTATTACCAGGGTGCTCACGCCCGTTGCACAAAAGTTCTTCTGCCTAAACGATATTGAGCTTTTTCTGTTACAACGATATTGTAGCAACTGAAAATCAAGACACATAGTTCATTATTCCAAAACATCTTACTATCTATCAACTTAGTTGAGAAAAAGCCACAAGTACCAGTAGGTAGCAGAACTATAGTAATTCGATTATTTCACGTTTTGATTTCATGACAGTTATTGTGCTACTTGGTGTAAGTATTGGATTTGATGGATACGAGTTCGTTGTCGCTGTTTGACCAAGTCATTCCCTGTTTTTGCTCTCTATTTTTCCGTGTACCACTTTTTTAAGTACTTTTTTATTTTCGTTATATTGTTATATTGCTATTAATAGCTTCAAATTTTGACATAGGTTAAGAAAATGAAAAGATACTGGGTAAATGATTAAATGCAAACATTGTACATTGTGAATTTGAATCAGGAAATTTTTTAAGTGTCTCTTGAATAACAAGTAACTTTAAAATCACTTACGAATCATGCAAAGAGTGTCAAGTCCATAAAAAGTAACATAGATAATCACTTTGAAATCTAAAGTTGTATTTAAAGTTACAAAATAACTAAATTAGTCAACCAACTTTACCAACCTTCTTCATTACATTTATTAGTATTCAAATCACTAATTGGATATACTTGATGCTTTAAAATGTATATGAATTTCAGCAAGAATGTGGACTTGTTACCCTCTGCATGATTTGACCAAGTGATTTCGAAATACAAAATTACCAATGTTGAATAAATATGCAAAATTTTGGGAATGTTATAAGTGGATTTCAAGGGGTAAACTCTCATCAGTAGCATAAAACCGAACCATAGGAAATCATAGATCCAAACATTGCATACCCATAATTTTGCATATTTATTCAACATTGGTAATTATGAATTAGAAACCTCTGGGTTGATGCCGCTGATGGTGGATCATGTCCCCGCGTGTATTCACTAGCCAAGTTTTCAGACTTGTCTGACATGAAATTTATCAAACAATGCTATAAGAAATTTGCTGCATTTACTAATATTTTAAAGCACTGAAAATACGGAATGGCTTCGAAAAGTATTGCACTTATTAGTTGTCCTTGCCGTCGGATTTAGCTCTCATTTCGATTTGTTCGGATTTTATTTCTTCTTTAGCTATGTTTGGATATTTCACTTCCTATCTTTCGTTTATCAGTTCTAATGCTACTGATGGGAGGTTACTCCTTGAAATGTAAATATAGCATACCAAAAATGTTCCATATTTATTCAACATTGGTAATTTTGTATTTTGAAACCACTGGGTTGATGCCTATGCTGGTGGATCATTCCCCGACTGCATTTACCAGCCTGTTGTCAGACTTGTCTGACATGAAATTTATCAAATAATGTTTTACAGAAATTTGCTGCGTTTTCTTAAATTTTACACACTGAAAATACGGAAAAGCTTCGAACAGTATTGCACTTATTTGTTGTCCCTGTCGTCGGATTTGGCTTCTTATTCGATTTGTTTGGATTTAAGTGCTTCTTTTGCTATCTTTGGACATTTGTTTCGGTTCTAATGCTACTGATGAGAGGTTACTCCTTGAAATATACATATAGCATACCTAACATTTTACATATTTATTCAACATTGGTAATTTTCTATTTTAATTGAATTGGTAAATATATTTCCTATGAGTCGTTTTACCGAAAACCATCATAATATACATCGGTATCTCCTTAGGGATAGTGCAATTGAAACAGTTCTGGAAATTCTTGAAATTAAAAATAAACAAAGATAAAAATATCTTCCTTTTGAAGCGATATCCCAACAAATTTTGCTCTGATTGTAAAAAATTGTATTTTCTGACAGACATTATATATTTTCTGTGTTATTTGTGGACATTTTGTTACAGAGCGTCATTAAGTACTCTCTTACTAACTGTCTCCTTCTCCTTTATTATTTTTTTTTTAATTCTTTGAAGCAGACTTTTGCAATGACTTCTTGGAAACAGGAAGTTTTCTAAAAAATTTAATTTGATGTTCCGCTGCCTGATCATGCTGTTTAACTTAATTAACACACTAACCGCATCTATTAAGATTGGGCCGTCGTGACGTTTATTCTGTAAATAGTACGTTTTTTAAAGAAAATTGTTCAATTTAGAAGAAAGAAATTTATGTAAATACATCATACGTACAAGGCTTGAATTATATCAGCCTTTGAAATTAAATTCTAGCGCTAGGCCAGACCCTGTAGTTGTTTTAAATTGCAACAAATCGATTACATTGATGACGGGTGCCACTAGTGGAGCAGGATTCGCGTACCCTTCCGAAGCACCTGAACTCAACCTAGTTTTTTTAGGCTTTGTGTTACTCCAGCTTTAGTTTTTAGTGAAGTGTTGTGTGTTCTATGTTTGCCTTTCGTTTGTTTTATTTTGTTGGCCATGGTCTTCCGAAGATGTCTGTTTGCCCCTTTAGTATCTTCGAATTTCTTTTCATAAAATGGCTAACCTAGATATTGTGACATAGCTTCAATATCGAAACAACACTTCTGCTGACAAATATTACTCTCATAAGCGTTCCCTTTTTATATGACTTTACTTCGAAATGATATTTTACAATTATACTTAAACCAGGCAAAGAGATAAAACATTGTTGGCACGTAAAAAAATTAGAAATTTTTAACCTGTTCTTTTTTCTTTTCATACTAATAAAAAACTATTTTCTAAGGAAACGTTAAGCTTGCAAAAGTTACTGCTCTAATAAAATTAGGTATTTGGCATATAAAGTAATTTCTTGTGCTTAAGTTTGAAAATCTTGAAGATGGTTTTATAGATACGGTCAAAGCGTTATACGAGTTCAACTAATCATCATGATTGAACAACAGAATGTGATTGCTATAAAATATTACACATCTCCTGATGTAATTCATTACATAGATGCCTTTTATTTTCCGGATATAATTTGTTAAAAACTTACCAGGAATTTGTAGGCTCTTTTTTGATGCAGATGTTATCATAGTCTTAGTGCGGATTACTGCTTTTTTAAATAATTTGACATTGCATTTTTAAACGGAATTCCAACATTTTTGAAACTCAAGCACTGCTGACGATTTGTCAATGAAGGAATTGGTATTTCGTGATTAATTTGTTACCAGTGGCTAATGAAAGTTATGACTTCTAAAACGACAGAAATGTGCCTATAGATACAAGGGGCCACACAATCAGTTGCCTATTGATGGAATAAGTTTTCCGACGAAGTTAATTTCTCTGTCTGCCAATGTCTTATGTTTTAGACTTTTAACAGTTTTGGTTCATTGGCTTTATAATCTGTTGTCACATTAACAATATAGATTTTTAGCTTATATCAACACTTGGTGTCTGTCTTCCGTTTCTCCGTCTACCTTTGCATAACTTTATCATTTTAATGTTCTTCTTTACCGCGCTGGGCCAAATGAATAAAAGACCTTTGCCTAGAACATCAATTGAATGGCCACTTAAGCGTTTGCATATATCGGCTCGGTCGGTCTTTTAACATAGCTGCCATAGGTAGCTTTTTTCTATTGATTGGACAAATATCTTTAGAATGAGAAAGAATTCATAAGAGGATTCCTCTAATGAACTCTTTTCTCTCTTTGTAAGGAGATTTCTTTTTGCTTGTATTTTTGTTTAGAATTTTATAGATATTAAGGTAGTCTCTAGTCGGATTTGGTGACTTTCTGTTTGATTTTATAGTTCGTCGTTTACTGCTTATGTTTTCTTTGATTTTTTCTTTGATCACTCGTTAGCGGAGGGTTGGGTACCCACTAAACTAGTTTTAACCCACTACATGTCTCATGAGCCTGTCCCAAGTCAGGATTTGTGGTCAAAGTTTTGTCTTTGTGTTTAATGTGTTGTTACATCTACGATTTTGATAATATTCAGTTAAGAGCAGTAAATTTTACGCATTCATAAGATATATAAAATCACCTGGATTTTCCTAACCGACCTTTGTTAACATTGTATTTTGTAGAATTTAGTAGTGAAGTTGTTAATAAACCGTCGGCATTCCAATGATAAAAATTGCTCTCTCTCTCTCTCTCTCTCTCTCTCTCTCTCTCTCTCTCTCAGCAAAATGAAATTAGCCAGGTCGTTTCATGTTCGCTTATGATTTTTTTATACTAAACAATCAAAGGTTCAATGGCTATCACGATCAAATATACCCCAGTGAACTGGAATCTAAAGAGACCACAGACATCAATAAATCTGCATCATGCTGAGATTTATTCCTCAATAAAGAGTATACTTATTTCAAAGATTTACGGCAAACGTGATAATTTGACATATCTACTGTAAATTTGCCCTATTTATTTTTCTATTTTCTACTGTCTATAGGGTTTATGTGTCGCTGTTGCTTCGATACTCTTGTGCCTGTTCCAAGATTTTCAGAACAGATGGTTGTTGTTGCCTAAAAATTACATCAGCACGTATATAACTAATCGAAGTTGAAATCGCCCCCTTAAATTCTATGGTCGCAACTGATTGGTTGATCAGTTAGTATCTCTGTATCTCAATTTCTTGGGGACCTGTAACACCCGTAATACGTTTGACATTTTCTCGGATTGACGTTACACGAATTAAGGATTCCATGGCAGCTGCTTACCCGCACGTAACACTTCACCCTTCTCATTTTTTTTAAACGAGTTATTTGAATTAAAGCTTTTATTCTTTTTATTTCCCTTATGCCGTACGCGCGTTTTGTTAGTTTCCCGTTTGACTTTTCTTTTTGGACAATATACGACGTATCTCTGGCATGGGTATTCCATTGTAAGGCCGTTCCAAATTAATTACTAGTTCGTCGGATTTGCTCGCTCCTAAAATCATAGATTAAAAAGTTCCAAAAAAAACTCGTTTCATTATTTATCACATTTTTGAAAATTTTCATCAATTTTCCTACATATTTAAATAAAAAATATTCTCGCTCGCTCCTTAAAATATACAAAAAGGACGACAAAAATTATAAACTGCTCTTTCCGCATCAATTTTGAAGCTTTCGCTTCATATTTTACCATTTTCAGAAAAAATTAAAATTAAAATTTTCGCTCGCTCGCACCTAATTTTATCATAAAAAAATCCGAAAAACTAGAAATCAATTGGAGTGGCCTAAACTTCAAAACTCCTCTCCTCTGAAACATCAAGCCAAATGAACCCAATCAAACTGTAGATCGGCTTATATAAAATTTATAAATCAATAATTTTCTGATCTGGCCATAACGGTTACTTCGTGTTTCTGGTTGGTCAGTGTGTACAAAAATATTTCTTTTAAGTTTCCAAGCCACATAGAGCCAAACTTTTCAGATGTTCAGTCTGTTTTTGACTTTTTTCAACGATCAATTAACCTAATGGTTGAATTTTAAAAATGAAAAAATACTTTTTGAAATTAACTGGACGTAAGGAATCATAAATGGGAAGTCCTGTTCATATTAATTTCAATTTTTATTTTGATTGAAGACAACATACAGAGCCTTCATTATAAATTCTTGTTACTGATTGGTATCTATAAAAGTGCTTAGCCTAGTAAACCGAGATTTTGTAAGCAGCATTCAAATGTACGACTTTCACATGTTCTCAAGTTTTTCACAATTCATCCGGATTTTAAAAAAAAACATGGCCGCCTTATTACTTCTTGTTTTTATTCGAAGGAATTCAAAGATTTAGTTGATAAGGCCAATTTAATCAAAACCTTGCTTGAAACAAACATACTTATATCATATTCTATCTGAATTGTACTGGTATAGGCTCAGTCCTCTTTAACTTTAATTTCAGGGCCTGTTCACACTAGGATTAACCTATAGTCCATTTCATTTCCTTTAAATAATGGGAAAATGAAGCTGGCGAGTTTATTTGTGAAACATAACATTAGAAAAGTTGGTTGTACATTTCAAATTCTCGTACGTCCATATCTAGGACCTCAAATGTTTATTCTGTTTGCCATTTTTTCGAATCTTATCATAAAAACGTGATTTTTAAACTAACGCCGGAAAAAATAAGTTAGGGGTTTAATCATTTTTTCAGATTATAACAGGCAACATGCGCTCCACTAGAATGCAACTATCGTAAGAAATGTCTAATTATTAGGTTAAATTGTAATCTGCAAAAATACTTAAATTTGAATGAGACTGATTTGCTTATGCATTAAAATAGAATGTAGAAAATATTTCGATATTCAATATAAAATTCTGATGTTTAGAAGATGTGTTCATTAGAATGGTCAAGTAACGGCTGAAGTGTTAATGGATTTTATACTTGATTGGCTTGATTATGTATCTTAATCCTAACTTAGAATGGACCTGTCCATGTTAACCTAGGATATAATTTCCATTGAGTTGTAATGGAAAAAATATCAAATCAATTTTCTCAAAAGCAAGTTAATCTTTAACAAAAGCAAAAGTGGAAAGTTTCTTTGTTGTGACCATAAATTAACAAAGAGGTTGGGCCAATTTCCCAGGAAATTGTTCAGCTAAAGGGCCAATTATCAAATTGTTTGTTACTCGACAAAAAATAACACAAGTCGATAGGTAAAATGACCTGTTTATAATATTTTGTTAAAATTTTGCGATTTTAAATGTTCTAAATGGGAAAAAATGAAAACAAAAATTGACTAAAGCCTAATTTTGACATTTTAAGCGATTTTAAGCATTATCTCATGAGAATCGTCATCGAAGGACCTTCATAACCAGAAAAGGTATGACTTTTTAGAAACTTAATTGTAGTATCTGTACATGTACACTGATTTAGTTTAGTTGTCAATGTCCTTCAGACGGAAAAAAACAACTTTTTTCAAAACAAAACTTGACCGTACTTTGATGTTAATAATATATTCGTTTAAAATCATCGTTATTCACATCATGTTCAGTGTGGTCATGTGGTAAAGCGTGCAGACAATTGAAATATGAAGACAAAATTTTCCGAACGAGTTCCAATCCTGCAGGTTTCATTTTTTTAAATGTTACAATCTTTCATTTTTTTTACTCCAGTGTTAGATTGTATTTTAAAATGTCACACATTAGCTTTAATTACAATATAAATACAAAACTTAATATTTTGATTGTGCCCTCGCCAACAATTTAAGTATACTTTGAACAATAGCCATGTCCAATTATCAAGGTCATTTACCTGTCCAGCTACAATTCGATTTTCAGGATGACGTAAATTAAATAATTTAATAATTGAAGCGATATTCAATGAACAGATTTCTCGGGAAGTTGACCCTAGTCCTTTGGTTGACAAAAAAATATGCTAGGTGGACAAATTCATTATGAAAAGGAACTAAAATGGACATTTATCCAGATTAAATTAGCCAGTATACAGGTAAGCTGCTGTGTTCACCCAAAATTAACGTTACTTATTATGACGTCATATTTATCCTGATTAATTTGATTAGGATGAAATTAATACGGATTAAGTTAGTCCGGATAAAATTAAACCTACTGTTAAAGCAATGTGACTTAATCCACATTTACCTCAGTTAATCCGGATTATCTTTTGTAGGGTGAAAATGTCCTTAAAGACATAATCAAAACAAATCTTTGTTGCATTTTGTAGCAGATATCATTAAATGGTTGTAATAAGGGACTACCAATGAAACTTAGAAGTTTGAAATTGTCCGCATTTCACCTATGTTGCTTTTCACTAACATCTTTTCTGGATTAAACGTTTTTTGTTTTCCATTCAATTTAACGATTTTCCCCAGTAGGCACGTTATTTTCATTTTCTAGAACAATTTTGAAAATTAGCTGTCGTCTATAACACGTTGAAGTGGGTTTTAACTACTGGTTGTTTCAGATACCAGTCATTAATATATGGCTTTAAGCCTAATGATGACTTATATCGTATCACCTTGCTATTTATTTTCCTTTTTCGTGCAGAAACCGCCCACAGGATATTGAACGTCAGTCTTTTCCGCATATTTTAATTTTTCCTACTTCAAGATAATACACTAAAGGCGACAGTAATTGCCAACCATATCATTGCTTACAATGACCATGAACAATACGGGGTGTAAACAATTTACCCTTCTGAACAAACTGAAAGTTTACAGACAAAACTTGGAATAACTGCGCTTTGTGTTGATTGTATGTGTTGTTTTTTTATATTTTTTTTAGTATTTGTACGTGTTTTTCTCGTTTTTGTCTTCATTTTTTAATGAACTTATTCCTATCTCAACTTCCTTATTCTGATTATCATATTTGCTTTTTACTTGCTTGCTTCCCTACAATTGTAATGTAAATTCTTCGCAAGAAGATAATTTTTGTCAAGGGCTTCTTTTGGTGACTTTTATTAACCGAACTAGATATTTGCATGTCATATTGAGCGCGATAATTCATTTGAGCTCTCGAGTTTTCTATAGACAAGGATTTCCATTTCGCTGAATTTTGCTGCTAAAATCGGTTTGGTTTGGATACGAATACTTCTTTTACTTTGTCTTGGTCTTCCTATGTTTTGGTGAAAATGGTGCTGATGAGAAGTTACTACTCCTTGACATATGTGTCCAACATACTAGTAATCAAATTCAATATTGGAAAACCTGTATTTTGAAACCACTCGGACGATGCCACCGGCAGTGGACCAGAGGTCCCCAAAGGTATTCACCAGCCCAGTCGTCAGCTTTCACTGACATGAATTTTACCACAAATTATTTTACAAAATTTTTGTTCATTATATAAATTCTAAAATCCTCATGTTACTGAATATAAATTCTAAAATCCTCATGTTACTGAATATTGCACAGATGTCCTTTCTGCTGGATTTGGCTGCCTATTTCGGTTTGCTTTGGATACGAGTACTTCTATTCACTTTGTTTGGATTTTGGTCTTCCTAAGTTTTGGTTTAAATTCTGCTGAAGAAAGGTTACACCTTAAAACACAGGATAATCAAATTTTCCATATTTTGTTCAACTCCTCGGTTAATATAATTTTTGGCTAATGAAGCCATTGATTGTCCTCATTAAAAGGCAATAATGGTATAAATATATGGTTTTGATAGAATTTACCAACAGTATATACTGAAATGACTCTATTAATGATATTTCTATATATTAAACAAGTCAAGGATCATTAACAAAAATTGACTTCCAGTATCGATGGACAGTGATTTGTAAATGATGAGACAAACTGTATATAATGACCAGCTAAGCTTCCAGCATTGGTTTCTATAAAAACAAAATAACACTTTAATTAACAAAGTCAAGAATTTATTGTTAAGAAGGTAATGAATTTTATAACTGTCAATATGTAAGAAAATTTGGAAAAATCAGAATGCATCACATTGTGAGACAACAAATCCCTTAAAACATGAATTGTCAAGTGCTTCATCCGGAACTTTTTCTGCATTGACATGCGTAATATACTGTCTTAGTGCACAATTGGCAACAGGAACGTTTATCGAAGAGTAAACCGTTATTATACCAAAATGAAGAAAATAAATCAGAGCTGATACTGACAGAATACTAAATAATCATTAACGTTTCCTAAATCCCAATGAATGACACACACCTTTGGTGTCGCCGCTGCATTATAAGGTAGGCTGACTTGTGCTGCCACCTGGCTAACTACGCTATGCTTTGTTGCGTTCAAGGGACAGATAAAGACAAATCAACCACAGTAGAAATTACCATGTGTGACGTCACTATAAAAAATATTTTAAAAATATGTCAATAAAAATAATGCCCATTAGTTTTTTCTAACAAGTTTATGTTAAGAAATAAAGTGCAATATTTTTTTTAAGATCATTAATTATTTGAAAAAAGATTGATATTTCCGGTGTAAACAGCGTGCGAATTCGAGTATTTTCCCCGACTGTTATGTTCTTAACATAGATTAACCAATCAGAAGAGAGCTTACTTACAACTAATCAAAACCGTCGTGAGTTTCTCTGTCTCTATATGACAGTTCCGTCAGTCTACACTATAAGCATCCTCCGTTTCATGGTCATATCCGCTCCGCTTTCAGACTCCGGGATAATAACATTAAAACATTGACGACCTTGCGAGCTTGTGTCCTTGTGTGACGGTTGCACTATAAGGTTTTTGTTCTCCGATGTCGTTTTAGTGGAAATTTCATGCGCAGGGAACAATTCTAACACATGCGTTAACAGAACATCTGACATCACAAAATAGAAATACCTGAGTTGCAGAGGCGACACCAAATGGGAGTCTATGGTGAGTGCCATTCATTTACCTGATATATTCTCTTTAAACAAACAAGTTTGACTTTTGCTTTTATTTCTTTTCAAAATGTTTCATTTTACAACAATAATATAGTGCTGGAGTAACCAATAACTTCAAAAACACACCAGAATAAAGATTTACCCTTCCGGAGCACCTGAACTCACCCTGGTTTTTGTAGGGTTTGTGTTACTCCAGCTTTAGTTTTCAGTGTA
>JARWCS010322947.1:0-12726 GCA_034783895.1 Geukensia demissa | reverse complement strand
TTAATTTGATGCAATATTTGATACTATTTTGTCGATTTAATATAGATCGCACAAAAACATCACAACCAAACTTTGCACAATAAAAGATCTATAAAGTACAAATGTTTGGTTAAAATTTCTTCGTGATGTTGTGGTGCGATCATATCTATTTTGAGCAAAACACCCCAAAAATTTAGTATTTTTACAGAAAATGCTAAATTCTTGCTGAAATAGAAAAATATACCCTGTCGTTTTGTTGAAATGACGAACAATATATAAGAATAAGTATAGAATTATTAAAAGACGATTATTTAGCAGCCTTTTCACAACATTTTGTTATTGAGTCACAAAATCTAAAATTTGTGCCAAATATGGGGCTTTATGTACCTACTCCTTTATAATAACGACAAAAAAAAAACAAAATAACGAACTTTATTTTTCTACTTTAAAAAATTTAATATTTTTACAATATAAATATTAAAAATCGCTAAAAGTCTTACCCTGATTACTAAAATCGGAGTCCATATTTAAGAATTTATACAAAATTCCGATCGATCCGTTATTGTATACAGGTGTTAATTGATATTGAAGAGTTGTGAAAATTATTTTCTGCAACTGAACAATCAATCGTTTCTGGTATTTTTTAATTGTTTTTGTTGTCACTATTGTAACATGTGTAAGTAAATGATCAAAATTTCACGCGAAATTCGACTTTTTAAAAACTATAACCAGGTAAAAGGTCTAAAGATATTATTGTCTGTATATAATAAAATTTTAATGCAACTTAAAATGCAAGCTAAATTAGACAATGCTCATTTACAAATGATAACGTCATAATTTTGCATTTCATTAAAATTTAAATCGATATTCAATACATTTGATGCGTATGTTGCCCTTTAATTCCAACTTATCTTTTTCTTTCTTCCTTTTTTGTGAAATATTTTTGGTGTGTTTTACATCTTTTGAATTATATTAAGCATCTGAGCATAATTTTTGTATCTGAAATTCGGATTAAACCCGCCACATCCTAATGTTCCTGTCCCAAGCCAGGAACCTGTAGTCCAGTGGATGTCGTTGTTTTATTAGTCATTTATTGTTATATGTTCTCCATTTTTGCATTAGATTAGGTTGATTGTCGTGTTTTATGTATAGCTTTACATTTTATATTTCGGGGCCTTTTACAGCTTCCGTAATGTATGGACTCTGGTTCGTTGTTGAAGGCCATAATGGGACCTGTAGAAGTTTAAATTCTACTGTCATTTGGTGGATGGCTGTCTCATGAACAATCATGCCACATCTCTTATTTTTACATAATATCTTAAAATCAACAGATGTATTTTTGATAAATCTTGGAGTGTGTGATATACAAATCCAGTTCACTTTAATATATGATGAAATGTGATGATTTTTAATGAAACTGACGATATCCCTCCAAAACAAGTTTATTAAGATGAAGTTGTTCACAACTTTATATACGCAAACAAAGTAAAACAAAAATACTGAATGGAATCAAAACTAATGAACAAAATGAGGGAAAAAGTCTTAAGAATTAAAATCTCTTTACTGCCAAAACATTAAACAGTCAACAACACTAACAAAAATGGAAATGTGTTCTAAATTTGCATATACTTCTTAAATAAAAAAAATTAGAAAATTCCAATTTTAATTTTTTATATGTATTCTAAGCATCAATTAGGTTTATTAAACGATGTTTTAAAATAATTTCACATATTTTGCAAAAATGTTGAATTTTATTGTTCAAGGTATGAAAAGTTCATTTGGTTGTGGGTAAAAATCCTAGCATAGAAAATTAATGAGACTTTGGGATTATATTCCAATTTTCAATATCTTTAATTTCCATGCTCAGTTTTTCCCCAGACAAATATGAAGAGTTTTAGGGCCATTTGACCTTTCATGACTCTATTCCATGTATTGTAGTAATCCTGACTGTTAAATATAACCAGAAATACAAAAACATAAAACAATAAATGGCACTCAGCTGTTATTGTCGAGAACTATTGCCATATAAAGACAATTTAAAAAAATGAAATCTCCAATAACCAACTGCTAGAAATCTATCGGAAATTGGTTTGAACTTGCAAAAACTATGGATTAAGTCGAATCTTTACAATATTCCTATTAATTGTTACTGTAGATACAATAAATTAACATATGATAAATATGAGACTCAAACTTACCGAGAAAGGGACTTGTAATTAAGCTGATTTGAAATATTTAGAACAAAAGTCACTTTTCAGAAAGTAGCCAAATAATAATAAGATTTAAAACCATCGGCTGATTTTTGCTTTCGACTTCATCATGACCGGTTGTAACAATAACTCTGGATAACCCAGTTTTGAACAGCCACACCTTTTACGAAACTACTTAGAAAGTTAACTCCGAAGCCTACTGATGGCGGATGAGATAAACATGTATCTTAGTGTTATCCAAATATATGTAAATGAAGCAAAACCTATAAGTATCAGTTAATCTTATGGCATTTAACATGTTGAACTGTTGATTATTTTCGAGGACTTACTTTTCTCCAACAGTCGAATAGACCAAATAAATTAGGTTAAAAATGGACTTCATACTTTTAACAAAAGAGGACAAGTGTCGTTAAATTAATTGTTTGCTCACAAAATTTGCTATCAAGTGGCTAATATGTATTATTTTACATAGGTTTTAGTTAATAATGCCTATAAAAAGAAAATCCAACAGATTTTTTAAATTTAATTGGTTCTACAACGGTCACATGGCACGCAAAAATTGCTCGCAATAGGAACATACAAAATATGATACAATAGTGTCGATTTCAGTATAGATCGCACAAAAATATCAGAAACAAATTTGAATAATTAAACATCTATCACATTTAAGGCTATATCTTTGTGATGTTGTCGTGGAATTTATATCATGTTGAACAAAACACCTCCAAAAATTAAATAATTTTTACAGTAAATGTTACATATTTGTTAAAATAGTAACGTTTACCCTGCCGTTTTGTCGAAATGAAGGAAATTAGATAATAATCAGTTATGAATTAATAAAATACAAAATTACCAATGTTAAATAAATATGTAAAATTTAGATATGCTATCTGTAATTAACACCTGTGTCGTCTCCATTTTGTAATATTTTAATAACTTTAACAGTAATAACAAATTTGTTGACTTTATTTGCATGTTTAAACGCAGGAAAAGTCAGAATTTTTTTTCTTCATGATACATGCATATATTTACCATTATATGCAATTTAGCTTAAATGGATGCAATGTGTGTATTGTCTTTAACATATTAACACGACGAACATTCATAACACCATCTTAGTAAAGATTATTTATGCAAAGGTCAAATAGATAGTGTAGGTAACTTTTCTAGCCCCGCTATAGTTCTTTGAACAGATTGGAGTTGTTTAATATTTCCCAACAACGTGCATGTAGCCACACAAGTCCGGCGTTCCCGTTGCTTCAATCGATAATCTTCTACCCAGTCTACAAAAACCACTTGGACTTCATCACATTCGTAATAGAATATATTCTTTACGACTCTCCAGTCTGAATAGAATGCTCTAATACATTTGTTACCGATATAAAGTCAAATCTGTATAAACTACACGTAATTATTATGGATATTGCACGGCACAAATTATTCAGGCCAGTTTGAACATCTAAAGATTATGATATCCAACGTCATTTCTTTAAAGTAGATTTTGCAAAAAGGGTCTGGATGCCAATAAAATTAACCATATACTCCACCATAATACCGTTCAATAAAAAATAACACCTTATTTTATCGATAAATCTTCTCCATTAATCTCTTTTACCTTCATTCAGCCTGTTGCATCTAGAATTTTCAACTACAAGAAGGTTTTGCAGCACTTCGGTATTGATGATTTGAAATCTAAACCTCCCGACTGCTCCTGCTAGTCGTCCCCGTTCAACTATAGTCCCACTGGGCACATCAGTACCGGTGACCTCAATTTTGTTAAAAATGATAAGCTACGACAGTTGCTATCAAGAGGTCCTAAATACCGAGTGGCAAATCCAATTAATTGGAAACAAAACTTCAAGCTGTTGATGGACTTAGTGGAGGACTATGCTAGACAATGGGCGAAGCGAGGAAAGGTAGAGGTTGACACCCTTTCTGAATGGGTCAAGACTGTCAGATCATTAATTTAGATTTGGATTAAATCATTACAAGGGTCGATTAGCACTAAAGCTCCGTCGGTTTTCAAGGACCCTGCTGCTTGTCTGCAATCCATGAAGAATTTGTTGTTCCAGCCGATAAAGCCTCAAATAACATTGTATTTGTTTGTAAAAACAGTACCTTGATTGCTTGATAAAAAAGCTTGGTATCAACGACAAATCTGGTAACCCAACATATACACCTACCACACTTTCTAAAGAAGAGATCCTCGTAAACCACAGGTCTGTTCTGTCTTAATTTGGTATTGACACCAAAGAAGAAGTGTCGGATCTTGCTTCTTTATTCTGGATACCCAAACTACACAAGTGTCCATATAAAGAAAGATATATAGCAGGTTCATCCATGGGCTCCATCAAGCCTTTTTCTAAATTACTCACACAACCATACTGTCGACAGCCAAGGAAGGCCTTCAAAAAATCTGTGATAAAGCGTACTCCACAAGCGTGTTAATCAAATTTTGATATTAAATATTTCGAAAGATCTGCTTCAATACCTCAAATCCGATTCTTTAAAATTTTATATTACTATTGACTTTTCTACCCTTTATACCACGATTTCATATTCACAACTTAAAGACCGTCTTAAAAAAGTGATTTATCAGTGTTTTGTTTAACAAAATGGAAATCCAAGATATAAATATTTGGTTGATTGATTGTTGGTTGCTTAACGTCCAGTGGCAAATATTCCATGCATATTCAGGACGAGAACAAGTTCAACAATTATCAGTATCGAAAAAGGGGTGGGATGGGACACACCGGGCAACGGTTTTTGACTGCCACTGGAAAAAGGGAGTGATGGGTAGGGACGAAAAATTTACCCTTTTGAAGCGGCATCAATCTGCTCTTTTTCGAAAACTACAAAAGGGATCTTTTAAGTGCAAGGAGTGTGGCACTCTCCAAACACGTCACCCACTAAGGTACACGGCCAGGCTTTACGAATTATAACCTGGCAACCCCCCCCCCCCCCCCAACGAGAGGGCCTCCCCTATCCGCTACCTGGGGTTCGCGCTGGGTCAACTCTGTGGGTCGAGCCCTTGACACCACTCCGGTGCCCAGCGTCATTCTTCTGTGCTGATTGTTTAAATTTTTTTCGAACGTTTGCTAACGTTTCACCAAATGGTTGCTTGTTGAAGAGTACCCTCAGTTAAATATATAAATGAACACTCAGATACTTCAATGACATTTAACTCATTTGATAATTATAAAAGGAAACATTACCAAGAAGTAAACTTCAGCTTTATACGAAAAAAGCTTAAGGATCAGAAATTTGTGACGGACATAAGCATTTGTCCATGCAGTATGAACAGCATAAGCATAATTCACAAACACACATATCAACACATTTTCCGTTACAAACTTTCTTATTCTTCATTATATCCAACCTCTCCACGTTCATACCTTTAGCAACAAATGTATTCAGGTTGTATACCCGCAAACATTCAGTCTGCTTAAACATTTTGATTAATGTTTTATCAGAAGAGAAGATATTTAGGCTGTGAGGATGTGCATACCTTACTACATATCCGGTAGATTGGTTACCTGCGCACTTTGCAACTTCCTGCCAAAATCTCAAGATAGATTTTGGGGCACCACAGTTGTTTCGTCAAGTGCCAAACATAAGGGAACGTCAATCTACTTGAGAAATGGCTTTAACCACAGAGCAGTGAGCAAAGACGTCAGCCACTGTTTTAAGCACGCATACGACTTTCTTCAATTCGTCACTGAGGGATCTATGTCTGATGGCCTTAGAGATGTTAAGCTTTGAGTCTGTGACAGCCTCTCCAATACGATAAAGCAGATTACAAAGGGGTTTTGGAGAATGTATCCTTCAAAATCTTACAGGAATTCTGGGTACAACCAGATTAAAAATCGCTAGAGAACTTTCAACCGCGCGAGGATGACTGTGTCTGTGAAGACAGTACGACTTCATTTTCAAACTGAGAAAAAACGAATCGATCTAAAGATTTCGTGTCTACTTTGTTCGAATTCTATTACAAAATTCATTAAACACTGCCCTAATGCAATTACTAACAAATATTTTTTCATTACAAGACAAACAAAACATGCAATTCCGTACTAGTTATTACACTGCTTTATATTCAGAGCAAAACATTTTCAGATTTGACCAACAGTTAAAGACGTATATATCATTATATCACAGTAATTTTCCCATCTAAACGCATTTGTTTTGTCAATAGAATCTGAAGTTCCCAATTCCGAAGTACCGATGGTTGGGTGTGAAAATTCAAACTGCAAGAAAGGGAATGGTATCATCTCCCGTGTGTAGAATTAAAAAATCTTCCTACGGAAGATACTATTTTATTTGGTCAATGCACGCATGCAAGTTAAAAATGACTACAAACTACATTATATATAGTGAACCATGATAAACAGATGGGAACCGTTTGCTTAATCGGAAATGCCATCCAAAAAATAATTTTATCGATACTTTGTGTTCTATAAGGTATAGATTTAGGTTAAGTTAATATATTTGACGGCGTCGCTTGACACACGTTGGTTTATTATAGTTAGAATAGTATAGCACATTATTTTTAATGAAACATGACTAGTCTGACTTTGTACAATACAGAATGGGGTGCATTCGAGTCACATTACAAATGATAAGCTTGTCGGTTACTTGTCCAAAGTTTGAGGTTCTCTCCACGCACTCCCGGCATCCCTTACAAGTACATCTGACCGCCCGATATGTCTAATGTACTTAGAATAACCGTTTTACTCCAAAACAAACCAACAAAAAACAAACCTTCACAATTGGCAAGTGATTTCCTACTCGATGCATGCAAAACGCTTAAATCTCTGTCATAGACGAACCGTTGTACTGTTGTGAGGACTGGAGACAGGAGGCTACATCCCGCAAACCCACAGACAGCAAATATGAATATGTCAAGTCTTTCATGTGGGAAGGATTAAACAATATGGCAAGACAGGATGTCATAATAGAAAATGATGGCCCGGCAATGCTGTCAAATTGGAAAATTGACATGATCTCTTTTCACAACAATCACCACCAAAAGTAATTTATTTTGGGACACATATTGATTGCAGGTGAATAGGCTTTATTCGTGTGGTATTTATTGTCTTTATTAATTACTGATATGTTACCAAAATAACTCAAAGTCTAAATGCTAATCGTGGTCAAGATATACCATATTATTTGTACGTACACAACAAAAAAAAGAACAATAGGAATCGGCTTGTACATAATATCAATTCTCCCCCTTCCACTTTAAATTTCGCTTATGTTGTTTACTGTTCATTTTTGTGAAGTACCCTGTAATGAGAATTTTTCTAGTTTTTTACCTTGGTATTCCTTTTTGCCTCATCGATATATCTTTCGATTGATAGGTTGTTGTTTAATGCTAGTAAGAAATAGTTCAAGACGTTGATATAACTTTGTTTATTTCCTTAAACTAACTATTCATAAATAATTGAATTCCTCTTCAAAATATTACAATAATAGTTTGTTTAGGAGTCAGTGATTGGCTTCCGGAATGTCTACGGGCAGATTTGGTATGAAATCGGACAGTTAATTACAGAGGGGGCTCGGAAAGCAACATTGAAATGAATATGATGAATAAATTCAAAGGTTTATTCTGAAGAATTATATCGTGACTGTTTGCATTTCCATAAAATATATTTGAATGACACCGAAACAATGTCTTAACTAAAATAAAAGCTACTGCTTACAATGCAATTAAAAATACACTTCATTCACAAAAAAAAACTTAGCAGACTGGGATGACAGAGACCTGCTCTGTTCATATTTGGGACCAATGGCCAAAAAGGTCCTATGTAGAAATGTTTTCCTGTTTTATCTTTTGTAGGAAAAACAGTAGCATAAGTTTTATTTAAATCTATTCATGGTCCCACATGGGGCATTTACAAGCAACATGTATTAATCAATTGACACTAAATAAAATTGCTATTAAGACAACAGATGTGCGCTAAAAAAATTCAGCTAACTTTTTCATAGTTGCAGTGGGCTTAACTATTGTTGTATTTGAGCTGTACAGGCGAGATAGAAAGCTCGTATTTCAGAGAGGCTTATAAAGAAAAATATAAAAAAATCAATCAAAAATAAGATTGGCAGTCGGCAAGAACACCGGGGGACAGTGCTCTATAGTGACTGTGCAAGATTCTTTAAAAGCCTTGCATTCCATCTCCTGTCTCACGCTGACTACCAACACAGCAAGTTAAAAGATGAATATTGCTGGTCTACAATGGTCACAAAGAATATATGAATGATTCGTAAAGAACCAAATTTAGGATTCCTTCTCGTGCCTATCACAAGACCTATCAATTATTGACATAAGTTTTCGATTCCCAATGTCTTTTATTCCGTCCTCAGAGTTTATCATAGCAAATAGTCTTAGTGGACAATATGTCACGTGGACATTGTTTTACGTTACATCTACAACTATAATACCGATATTTTCAATCAAACAAGATAAATGTTATTTCTTCAATGCCAAGACAAATCGCAAGTCATCGATCAATGTCTTATCATTACTGAACGGCAACAATTTATTTAAAATTACAAAATTCCTTTTAAAACTTTTATTGTATTGTATTTTTATTTTACTAATGATTAAGGCAGATTAAATAATTGTAGATCGAATAAGAAGCAGTTCAGGGACTCGAGACGTGCTGAAAAGGCATTCCAAATTAGTAGGCTGGATGGGTAAACTTCTTGGTAGGACCTACCAGTACAACATGGCAACCAGAACCGCTGATTATCACATTGTCGGGTCAAAGAAAAATTAATCCTCTGATATAAATCATTTTGTATCTTTGTTTCGTCCCGAAAATGTTGTCGCGTTTGGCACGGAACGTCAGTTCACATCCAGAGTTTGTACAAGAGTGCAAAATTAAATCTCCGAACAACTTGTTCCAGAAGATCGTCAAGCTTTCCATCAACCTTGACAAGAGAAAAATGGGTAATTGGCACAGATTTTTAGTACTAATTAGTGAGAAATTTATGGAATTATTCATAAGTCATTTAGAGTGTAAGACCATTCATTTCCGACATTTTTTGACAGCATCGCTTGACACACGTTGGGTTGTTATAGTATAACACGATAGTTTTAATGAAACATGAAAAGTCTGACTTTGTACAATACAAAATCAGGTGCGTCCGAGTCATATTGCAAATGATAATGGTTGTCGGTTATTCGCCAAAAGTTTTATGTTCTCTTCACGCACTCCGACATCCCCTACAAGTACACATGACCGCCCAATATGACTAATGTATTTAAAGGAGCGTTTAATACAAACAAACCAACAAAAAAAAAAAAACCTTCACAATTGGAAAATGATTTCCTACTCAACCATACGGCAAGACGGGATGCCATTAGAGAAAATGATGGTCCGGCGATGTTGTCAAATTGGAAAATTGACATTATCTCTTTTCAAACAATCACCACCCAAAGAATTTTATTTTGGGAAACAGATTGATTGCAGGTGAATATACTATTTCTTGTGGTGTTTTTTTTTCATTTTAAATTACCGTAGGATTTACAGTGATGTGTAATCAATACAACTCAATTACAATGCTAATTATGGCAAAGATATACATTTATTTCTAACTAACTTTTCATCTACGTACACAACGAAAATAAAAAGAACAATAGGACTCGGCTTGCAGATGATATAAATTCTACCCTCCCACTTTAACTTTGTCTCGTATTTTGCTCTTGTTGTTTACTGTTCAATTTTTTGTGAAAAACGCTGTAATAAGATTTGTTCTAGTTTTTTCACCAAGATTATTATTTTTGCCTTTTCGATATATCTGTGATTGATAGATTGTTGTTCGATCAATGCTAGTATAGAAATAGTTCAGGACGTCGATAAAACTTTGTATATTTCCTGAAACTAGCTATTCATAAATAAAACTCCCTCTTCAAAATATTACAATAATACTGTTTAGTGGTTGGCTTCCGGAACGTTTGCGGGGTGGTCTGATATGGAATCGGACAGTTAATTACAGAGGGGACCCGGGAAACAACATTGAAATGGATATGATGAATAAATGTCTAAACAGAGAATTCAATTATCATGACTGTGTGCATTTTTATAAAAAGAACAATAGGACTCGGCTTGCAGATGATATAAATTCAACTTTGTCTCGTATTTTGTTCGTGTTGTTTACTGTTCAATTTTTTGTGAAAAACGCTGTAATAAGATTTGTTCTAATTTTTCCACCAAGAAAATGAAAATGTATTCAAATGAAAAGCAAAACAATGCCGTATCTCAAGAAAAAAGCCACTGCTGACAATGCAATTGAAAATACACTACATTAATAAAAATCTATACAAAAGGTAAAAGAAACCATAAAGTATCAAGGGATAAGTTAAAAAAAAACTTTGCAAGTTGGGATGAAAGCGACTAACTCTGTTTATACTTGAGACCTATGGCCACATTCGACGGGATCGTATGTGTAGGCCAAAAAAGGTCCTGTGTAGAAATGTCTTTCCTGTTTCTGTTTATTTAAATTCATTCATGGTCCCAAAAGGACATTTACAAACAAAACATATTAATCGATTGACACTAAATAAACATTGCTATTAAAAGACAACAGATGTTAAAAAAACTTGAGCTGGACTATTGTTGTATTTGTGCTGTGCAGAGATAGAAAGATCGTATTTCTCTTTTAGAGAAAAATATTAAATAAGCAATCAAAAGTTAGATTGGAAAGTTCGTTTTTACTAGATTTGGCAGTCTGCAAGGGACGGTGCTCTAAAATGACTATGCATGATACTTTAAAAGCCTTGCATTCTACCTCGTGTCTCACGCTGACTACAAACACATCAAATTAAAAGATGAATATTGTCAGTATATACAATGGCCACAAAGTGACGCTGCTCTAGGGTTAATGCATGATTCGTAAAGATTCGTCTTCGTGCCATCACAAGACCAATCAACTGACAATAGTTTATGATTCCCAATGTGTTTCATTCCGTCCTCAGAGTTTATCAGAGCCAATTGTTTAAGTGGACAATATTTCACGTGGACATTGTTTTACGTTACATCACCTAAAATACCGTTAGTTTTGCTTGATCGATTAATTGTTGCTTAACGCCAAGGTGGACAATATTTCAGCCATATTGAGGCGGAAACATACATATATTTAAGAATAGGTTGCTTAAGTGTAAAAACAACCTTCAAATCACAGTCCATATCACAGTTCAGAAAAAGTACAATAATATTCGAAACAAATGACAAATTAATATAACAAACAGGTAATTATATCATTATTACATAAAATATTAGACAAATAAGACGTCGATCCGATAGTTTTTTGTCAAACAAGTTAAATGTTATTTCTTCAATGCCAGGACTAATCGTAAGTCTTCGATCAATGTCTTATCATTACTGAACGGCAAAAACAATTCATTTAAAATAATTAAATTCCATTAGAAACTTTAATTGAAACGTATTTTTACTAATGATTAGGGTAGATTAAATAATTGTAGATCGAATAACACCTTCATGCAGTTCACCCAGTCAAGACGTGCTGGACAGACATTCCAAATTAGCAGGCGGGATGGGTAGACTCCTTGATAGGACCTACAAGGCGGAGAAACCGAGCAACCAATTTTTTAAGCCCGATTATTCTCGGGATGGTTTAGTATTTATGTCCCGCCCAACCAACGACCGCCCCTTTAGCACGAGTTCTACCTGCAGGCGGAGAAACCGAACGGCCTTTTTCTTGCAACTCTGCACACAGCGTGCGTTGTTGTGAAGATATTTTTAAATTAAAAGAATGGGGAGGAATGAAAGTATTGGGCCAACAACGTCTGTTTCATGCTTCCTGACTGTCCGTAAGTGTTGGCTGCCCACCCTAAGCATTTCATTGGCTTGGGGGAAATTGGAATAAATTGCATTTTTATTTGGTAATAAAAGAAACTGCAAGTTCTTCCTTTGATAATAATTTTGCTGATTTTGATAAACCAGACCAAATTTTTAAAACTTGAATGCTTGACACTACTAAAATTGCAATTTAGGTTACATTGACCATGCACGTATTTTAAAGCATTATGAAAATCTGTCAGCTTCGTAGAAAACTGTCTTTATTTCAAATAATAATAACAAAAAAAAAAGAAATTTCCATCCTACCGACCGGACTTGGTTATTGGCTAATGGGCTGGTAGCAGGAACAGATATATCCAAGAATGTTAACATTGAGACTTTCACCAAAAGAGAGGATTGTGAGATTAAAGTTTACTTCAAAAACATAAAAATATCGAATTCGGTAAAAAAACTCAATATTGAACATCATATAATTTCTTTTTGAGTCCCCCCAGAGGGAGGCCGGGGTATAGAAATAGGTCATTCGGTTTCTTCGCCTGCAGATAGAACCTTTCTAAAGGGCGTACGTTAGTTCGAGCGGTATGTATAAATACTCGAACTCCCCTTCGCAAAGGTTGCGCCGGGTAAAGAATAGCACTAGGTATCTCCGTCCTGGAGGCACTAGTCCTCTAAAAGGGGCGTCCCTGATTGTGGGGGATGTATAAATTCAC
>JARWCS010322936.1:0-12726 GCA_034783895.1 Geukensia demissa | reverse complement strand
TCTGACCAGCTAAACCCCTACAATCAAGCTCAAATTGCACCTGAACTCCTCTTCCTCAAATTACTTATATGCAATATAAGTTTTGTTTATACAACGTTTTGATGCTGAAATGAAACTCAAGTTTACACATCTGGAGAGTGTTTCATGCTTAGATTCATAACACTTGTTATCTGAGGACCAACAAACCCCAGTTGGGTTTTGACACTTTGTAGTACAAGTTCACTCTCACCAGGAAGTCTAATCTTTCAGTGATCTGGACATGCTGGACACATGTAGTTACTTGTAATAATCTGATGATAAGAACCTTGTCTATCTGACAACATCTAAAGTAATTAAAAATTAATTAAGCCTTATGTGAAGAAGTTAGTCTCCTCCCATGTGGAATATTCCATCTACAAATCTGTGTGTAAATGCCACAAAACATGCCTTTTTCAGATCAGTTTTCTGGTTTATTGCAGTCTGGTAAGTTTCTCCAAATTTACAGCAAGTGATATCACTTTTCAAGCATTCATAGTTTTAGCATTATACATGTTGAAAAAAAAATTGGGGGGAGGGGAGAATGTTTAGCAATAAAATTGCTATATATATGTATCATGACATGGTACACTGCCAATGTATATCATTGTATATTGTTTCAATTTACAAACAAATATAAATTTCCCCTATAAATTTCATTTAAAATCATATTTTTTCAAAAAATTATATTTAAGTCATTTCTTATCCAATTTTTTAATTTGTTACATACATGTGTTATATTACATGTTTTAAACAGAAACTTGAGGCGTGTTAATATACAATGTTAGAAGACAGTACATTATATTTGAATATAAACATACATATAATTGAAGACCAGTGGATGTAGAACCCTTGACCGACATGGACCTCATTTTCATCATTTGAGATTATGCTAATAACCATGATAACAGGCAAAAGTTCAGAATTAGGATTAAAAATGTAAATGACTGAAAGGTTGAACCCCGAGCTTCAGGATAAATCTTTCTCTGGAGAAGATAGGAAAAGTTAAAGCTGTTCTTTGCCGAACATCAC
Organism: Geukensia demissa; assembly: GCA_034783895.1. Classification (NCBI taxonomy): domain Eukaryota; kingdom Metazoa; phylum Mollusca; class Bivalvia; order Mytilida; family Mytilidae; genus Geukensia; species Geukensia demissa. The sequence goes on along the minus strand of JARWCS010322936.1, from coordinate 11,679 downwards.
TTGTACAAGTAGGAAAAATTGGTTCCTTCATTTGAACTTAGGACAGGGAACTTATAATACATTGTGCATGTGTTATTTTGTGTTTTTTCTTGCTTGTCATTCATATGTGTTTTCATTTTTGTCACAAATCTGTCAAATGATTTATGACAATAAATATAAAATTGAATTTGAATATTTACAGTACAAACAGTACTTAACAACATAAATTTAAATCTCTGGTTTTATTTGTATTACAAATTATACAGGTTATACATGTTATATGTAATTGCCCCCTGTGGGTTCTTAATTGGCTTAATAAAAATCTTGTATCTTGTATCATAGTTAAACATGTTAAACGTTATTTTGATAAAATTGACACATTATCTTTTTGATAAAATAAAATTTAACTGGGTATATTTTAAGGTTTCACATTACACTTAACATGATATGTTCAAAATTTCTACATGTTTTCTCCGTTACTCATGTTATTATAACATTCATTTTTGTCCAAACAGAATAGTATATTTGGTCATGTGTCTTCTGTTGCTACGGTGTTACCATCCTTAGGTAATCTACAATGTAGGTTAAAAAGCGATTATAGTACCAGCTTGCGCCAGAAAAATGAACTCATCATCAACTGTGTTAAAGTTTAGTCTATGAAACAAGCTAGCCATGCAACCAGAAACTGATGATTTTTATCAACCCTCTTATCTCAATCTTTAATTGTTCATGTTATTTCTGTGCTGGATAAACATCAACATGATCAACATTATCAAGTGACAACATGGACAATGTGAAATATTGTTTAGAAATAAAAATGATTTGAATTACAAGAACATATGAAATTACAAGGTTTTCAAAAATTTGAACAGTAATGAAAATACAAAGTGTATATTTCTATTTAACATTTTTTATGCCCCCTCGCTGTGTTCGCGGTAACCGATCGCCACATCTCCAAATGTGAATAAAATTTCAAAAGTGGCGAAGAAAAAATCTGTCCTATTTGTCACTTTGGCAAATTGAAAATTTGCGGTAGTTTGGAAGCATACGGACAACAATGATCAACACTGCATGTATTTGCGGTCAATTGTAAACACACAACTTACATTGATCAACTTTATATAAAAATGGAGATATGTTATTATTGTTCATGAGACAACCATCCACTAGGTGACTGACAAATTTGAACTTTATGTTTAATATCCAAAACTAATACAAAGTCCGGTAACAGAATGTATTTATTTCCGGTTCTTTCGTCCATTTTTAATGTCGGATATAGTCCAAGTGCTACTTTGAAAGTGTAGACAAATTCCACTTGTAGTCAATTTAACACACTGGGTATTCGGACACAACAAACCGGATCAGACACAAGGAACCCGTGGACAACAAACTAGAAGCGAGTTTTGGGTTAACGTGATTATGTTAAATATTGCTATGCCTCATCAACAGTTTTGATGGGGTAAATGACATACATGTACAAATGTAGCACACATACAGGATCATAAGGCCAAACAAAATAATATGTACATTTGTATGGTTCCCACCCTTCCCGTCACCTCTTTAAAAAAAATAGGGTCAGTAGGTAGCTTTTTAAATTTATTATTTTTTTAAATGTTTTTTCCTTCACCTTTTCGTCTTACAGATACTTTATGAACAATCAGACTGTATTGTAGCATGGGCATGAAGACTTCTTCATTTCTAAAGCTAGATTCGAGACAATTGCAAACAAATCAGCAGGAAACGGTGACAAAAAATTCCGGAGATTCTGTAGGTTTAGGGTCGATAATTTTTTTTCTTTTTTTATATTTTGGGGAAAAATGTTTTAGGGTCGCCCCTAAAAACTAGTGTCGGTCGGCTGACGGGAACCATACATTTTTTAAATGGCCTAATTGGGCTTGGTATATACCAAATTCCAGAAGTTAAATGCCAATATTGAGACACACAGCAGCAGAAAGATAAAAATGATAAGCATGATAAGTTTATTTTAAATAACAATTACATGCTAAATAATGTTTTTATGCTGTAATCCTGATTAGTAGTATATTGTAGATCTGTACATAATGATATCAGCTTTTATTTGGTTTGTTCTGTAGAGTGCACCGATCTAGCTTATTTTATAAACGGCATAAGATATTTTCTCTTGGAATACTTTTGTACCAATCGGTAATATACATGTAGCTAATGGATGATCACTTACTCTGAATTTGTTTAAAGGTGTCTTGTTTCAAAACTAACTGGTTTAGCCAAAAGGTATTCTTGAATTCTGTTTCGAGTTGGTTATAAAGTTTTGAACTATCAGCATGATACATGCAAGTTGAAAAGAATAATTTGTCAAAAAATCTAGATTTGTAACTTTCAGAAGTGACCTTCTTAAACCTATTTTTCAATGAAAATTACAATTTCATGAATACACCCAGTCAAGTGTCACAACTTTTTAAGTAATGTCACATTTACATTATTTATTATCAATTCTTTCATCTTTTGCTACATGTACATGTTGCCATTTGATATACTAATTTTCTGTATTCTTGTTCAGTAAATCTTTTCAAAATAGGCAGTCAAGGATTGAAGGATTTTATTGAAGTACATTGTACATGTAGGTTTAAATTTTCTTGTACAATTAATAAGAACATACCAATGTATACATGTCTCTTTCCGTACAATAAATGTTCAGTTGTAGGGAAATATCAAGCTGTCTTAAAATCTTTAAGAGGGATGACTGTAACTTAGGCACAACAAACCCTTAATTGAGCAGCTTTTTGTCAGGAGCCAGGCCCTATCTATTAAGTACAACATAATAAAGAATAGCAAGGCTGTATAATAAGTAAAGGCTAGTATAAAAATGATATTCAAGGTACACTCCAGGTGTAACCTTTTCTAGTCAAATCCATCATAAGCTTTACTTGTGTACTTGAATCCAAAAAACACAATAATTTTTTTTCTGCTTTTTAGAATAGACTTTTGGTAGCGGCATTAGACTTCTCTTTTTCGAAAACTATAAAAGGATCTTTTACGTGCATGGAGCGTGGCATTCTCCAAACACGTCACCCACTATATTCCAAGGCCAGAAAAATTTAGAGAAAAGAGGAAAATCAAGGAATTACTGGATGTATAGACAGTACACATATCTAAATAAAGCATCCGACAGAACACTCCCCAAAGCTATGTTAATAAGAACAATTTCCACAGCATTATACTGCAGGCAGTTTTCTAACCAGATATGAGGATTGTTTAACCGGTATTCCTGGAAGTGTTCCGGACTTAAGGTTGCTACGACAGTCGAATCTATGGGATGAGGAAAACAGGGACAAAATCAGCTTTTAGGAAATGGGGGATACCTTGTAAAAACTAGGCTGACGACACCATCTAGGGACACTCGTAATTTTACACAAAATGTCAAAATGGAGAATCATGCCATATTTTTATATTTATTGTTCTTTTGTGATGACAAGGCTGAGGTAGAAGTTGGTGAGTCTGGTTTTGCGAAAAGTTCAAGAGTTCGTGGGAGAGTAACAATAGCACCAACGTCTACAACTCTAGTAGCCTGAGATCATGATATAACAAAATTTCGTTATCGCAATGCAATATCCCTAGAACTGTACAAGAATTGATTTTCGTGGGGAAGTAAATACGACAGTTAATGATTCTGTAATTGATTGCGGCAAATATTTCATGCATATTCATTGGTTGGTTGATTGTCGTTTAACGTCCAGTGGCAAATATTTCATGCATATTCGGGACGAAAACAAGTAAAACAATAAATCAATATGTAGACTGTGAGCAAGGGACCGGTAAGGAAGGGACTTTAAGACTGCCACTGGAAAAATTGCGGCCTTGTAACTGGCCGCCTACTGACCACTTAAATGAGCTGTACCATGGGGTCTTTAACGTGCTTAAGACGTGGCATTACCTAAACACGGGGCGTCTTTAACGTCTCCCTCTTGACATATTGTAAATTTATACATCGCCCCAATCAGGGACGCCCCTTTAAGAAGACTATTGCCTCCATGACGGAGATACCTGGTGCCTATTCATTCCACGGCACAACATTCGAGAAGGGGAGTTTGCGTATTTATACATCCTGCTCGAACTAACGGATGCCCCTTATTAGGGGTTTTACCTGCAGGCGGTGAAACCGAACGAACCTCGGGGTCTCATGCATATTCACGATGGATTGATTGTTGTTTAACGTCCAGTGGCAAATATTTCATGCATATTCAGGACGGGAAAAAGGTAGCAGACAATAAATCAGTACGTAGACTGTAACAAAGGGACCGGTAAGGGAGGGACTTTTAGACGGCCACTGGGAAAATGGCGGGTTGGATAGGGGCGGAAAATTTAGCCTTGTAACTGGCCGCCTAGGGAACACTCTAAAAGAGCTGTTTCAAGGGGTCTTTAGCGTGCTTAGGACGTATTCACGACGGAAACAAGTAAACAATAAATCAAAATGTAGACTGTTAGCAAGTAACCGGAAAAATCGCGAATTGAATTTAAATGCAAAGTTGCTGAAATTCACTTTATAGTCTTGTTTAATTAGAGTATTTTTGCCGCAGTATCTGTTTATACTGATATTATGGTTGATCTTCAGTTTGTATTTTTCAATATTGATTTACAATATGAGAAGTATTTATATAAATTTATTCATTAATAATGAATGTAGTAAACATGTCGATTTTTGTATCTGCCAGGTTTAATTTAAATGAGAAATTCATTTGCTGTGTAGAAAAAAGAAACATATCAAAGGATTATATAAATGATAAAGCATGATCAGCATGATATCAGAGTTGGAAAATCAAGCAAAATAACTAAATTAATCATTACTTTTACTCAGGTATCTCAACCATAAAAATGCGCTTATCCTAAGTGTATACATTATGTATTTTCCGTATTAATAATTTCTTGATAGAAATCATATTTTCAAAATTATTAAAAAAAGTTAACCCGAGGGCGGCCGGGATATAGAAATAGGCCATTACAAGGCTAAATTTTCCGCCCTTATCAAACCCGCAATTTTTCCAGTGGCAGTCTAAAGGTCCCTGCCTTACAGGTCCATTTGTTACAGTCTACATACTGATTTATTGTTTGCTAACTTGTTTCCGTCCTGAGTATGTATGAAATAGTTGCCACTGGACGTTAAACAACAACAATCAATCAATCAATAAAAAAAACAAGTAGTTTAATTTTGATTGTTCCGTAAGTCTTTGTATCGTACAATTGCCAGTTCGAATTGCATATACGGAAAATCCAGAAACAACCTGTGCGACATCATTTGCCTCTTTAAATATGGACGATTTATTGATTGATAGTTGTTTGCTTAACGTACAGTGGCAAATATTTCATGTATATTCAGGACGAGAACAAGTTGAACAATTATCAATTTCAAAAACGGGATGGGATTGGACACAACAGGGCAAACACTGGAAAATTAGAGTGATAGGCAGGGAAGAGATTTCGGCTTTTGTAGCGGCATTTCCCTTCTCTTTTTCGAAAACTACAAAAGGGATCTTTAACGTGCATGGAGTCTGACATTCTTCTCACACGTCACCCATTATGCTCTACGGCCAGGCTTTCCGTATTATAACCTGGCAGTCCCCTCCCCTCAATAATCTGTTGTTTAGTAAAAACATCATTTTATGCTGCAAATTGTACAAAATACTCCAAGTGCATTTCAAATGTGGTCCATTTTATCACAATTGAAGGCAACTATTTAAACAACACCACACCAGGAAGCCATGTTGATTTTTTGAATGCTCAAAGACATATTGATTATCAAGATCTACTCAAAGCTTTCAGGTCCGGAGCAACTTTTCATCCCCTTGGTATTTCTTGACACATTTTATACCAAGAATGTCCAATAGATACTTTAAATGAGGTTCATTCAATTACTTCAAGAAATTTACGCGAAATGATGGAACAAACCAAGATGAATTGTCACAAGAAGAGCTTCTGGGAATCGAAATTTCACAGATTTTAAACACATTTTACGTATGACATCTCTAATCCTTAGACATAGAGGATTGTCCACCGACAGAATTCAAAATGTTTTACATGTATATGAATCAACCAGGGAGGTTTTATCAGAGAGCATTTTCAATGAATCTACGAAACATATAGGTACCTACCTTCTTGAAAAACAATCTTTTTGAATACACAAAATCTGGTGTGCCTGAGAAAACAATAGATATAGGACCAAAAGATTTACTACAGGAGAATACATCTAAAACAAAACAGGGTAATATAGGCTCCAGGATTGATTGATTGTTGATAAACGTTCAAAAATATTTACGTTGCACAGTTGTTTGGTTTGAATGGGGTTTAACGCAACTTTCAACATTCCCCCCCTCCCCCCCCCCCGAGGGCGGCCGGGGTATAGAAGTAGGCCGTTCGGTTTTTCCGCCTCGGATAGAACCCCTGTTTAAGGGGCGTCCGTTAGTTCGAGCGGGATGTATTAATACTCGAGCTCCCCTTTTCAAAGTTTGTGCCGGGAAAGAATAGGCACAAGGTATCTCCGTCCTTGAGGCACTAGTCCTCTTAAAGAAGCGTCCCTGATTGTGGGGGATGTATTAATTCACAATCCGTCAAGAGGGAGACGTTAAAGACCCCGTGTTTAGAAAATGCCACGTCCTAAGCACGCTAAAGACCCTTTGTAACAGCTCTTTTTGAGTGGTCCGTAGGCCTATTTCTATACCCCGGCTGCTCTCGGGGGTCGGAATAAATGAGACTGACTGACTGACGCTGTGACGTCATAATAGGACAGATGTTCTATTCCAAACTTTTTGGGGCTAGGATTCATCTAGATTTTATACACATTATCACTTTTTGGAAATCAGTGACAGTTGACTCGAAAGTATTCGCCATACAACGATCACTTTAACATTATGGCGTCAGATATTTTCTATTCGTCAAAATTCACGGGAACCTTTGTGATGTCCAATGAAATCAGAAAGATTGTCACAGAATAGAAGTTCCAAGTCGAAGAAATATTCTGTAATATTATTTCCATTGGAACAAATTTTACAGTTTTGTTCCTTAAGGAATATAGAGTTTAGAATTCTTGTTCCAACAGGAACATATATTATGACATTGTTTATAACAAAGTTTCCAGTAGAACTTCTGTTAGGTGGAATAAATACACGTTAACAACATGAGGAACTGCGCCATTTGTAATATGTCAATAAATAAACTTTGTCGTAACACATCTTGCGTCATATCTGTCCAGTGTTTTGATGAAATGTTTGAACACTTTTTACTCGTTCATATGATTAAGTAGTTGTGTACTCGTGTCTTTATTTGTAACGATTCGTTGCCCTCGTATGTAAGAATGTTGACTAATACATGTATCATGAATATTTAGACATTTCATTTATTTATATATATGTACCATGTATATACCGGTATATACTAGTCTAAATTTAAACAACTTTCCAACCTATGATAGCGCTGTATGTAAAACAAATTCATTGGTAGAGGGGTCTAAATACAGTACAAACGACATTTTACAAAGGACCAAAATTCTAAGTAAAAAAGTATATTTTAAAAAATGCATTTGACTAACAGGTCCAACAACGTATGTTTGTAAATTCTCTTAATATATCTAATATGCATATTATTTAACAAAGAACATTGTTTGTAGATTGTTTTAATGAAATAACTATATTTTATTTTTTTTTTTCAGAATGGAAATCAAATCTATTTAAAAATTAAAGTCAGTGTACAAATGTCATTCACCAAAAGGAACATTGTTCATCTGACCTGAAGGAAGCTGGCTTTACTTCACCAGAAACACCATTTTTATTACAGTTAGAGAAGTCACTTCTTGATATAGCTTTGCCAGCCTTATCTGATGGGACCTTTTACTGATCATTGTTCAGAACAACTGCTTCTGAAGATTATTTGAAAGTGGTGTTTCGGAAGGTTATTTTTCTTATGAATAAGCTTCACTGTTATATTACTAATCAATAGTTGTGGCATGATTGTCCATGAGACAGGCACCCACCAAGTGACCGTAGAATTTTAATTTCTACAGGTCCCATTATGGCCTTCAACAATGAACCAGAGGTTTTTTGAGTTGTTGGTTACTCAAACTATAGTGGTCTATTATTTTTCAAGTTCTGTTTACATGTTTCTTAATTGTAAGGCACATTCTTACAAAAGAAACATTTAGTCAAAAGGCAGTTATCATATATACATTATTTCCAATTATTTGAATCAGTATTTTTCTCAATAACAGGAGTCCCTTAATGTCGTATGTAGCAATGAAAATACAATACATGTCTAAGCAGTTTTTGTGTTGTACCATTTTATTTCAACTTATCACATAAGTAATGTACACAGTTAAAAAATCATGCAATCATCTGTAATAGTTAAAATTGCGAAAAAGGGTCGGTTGATTGATTAATTGATTGTTGTTTAACGTCCAGTGGCAAATATTTTAAGCATATTCAGGACAAAACCAAGTTAAACAATAATCAACGTGTAGACTGTGAGCAAGGGAATGGTAAGGGAGGGATTTCAGACAGCCGCTGGAAAAATTGCGGGTTGGATAGGGGCTGAAAATTTAGACTTGTAACTGGCCGCCTACTGACCACACCAGCTGTTACAAGGGGTCTTTAACGTGCTTAAGACGTGGCATTTCTAAAACACGGAGCGTCTTTAACGTCTCCCTTTTGAATGATTGTGAATTTATACATCCCCCACAATCAGGGACCCCCCTTTCAGAGGACTAGTGTTTCCGGGACGGAGATACCTGGTGCCTATTCTTTCCCCGGCAAATGGAGATTTCGAGTATTTATACATCCCGCTCGAACTAACGAAGGCCCTCAAGCAGACGGAGAAACCAAACGACCTATTTCTGTACCCCGGCCGCCCTTGGGGGGTTTTTTGATGTTGCTCGTAGCAGTGTATTTTATTATTGAATATATGTATTTATGTTCCTGCTACGATATGACTGAAATATTGCCGATGTGGCGTTAAGCAACGACCAATCAATCAATCAACAAAGTTTACCTAAAAAATAAAAAACATTCTACTTCAGCTTTACGTAAAAGACATGAAATGAATTATTTTCACATGAAGGATCATTAGAATGCATCTACCATTCTTTCTTTTCAGAAACCATCTTCCCGTCCTCCTGTAGATATGTCTTCAGGTTCTGAATGAATTTTAAAAAGGATATTCAATTCATGATTGCTAATAAATAGTGTATCTGCAAAAGCTTAAAATTTATTTAAAATGGTGCCCAGTAAAATTCTGATGAACAAATGGCTTACATTTGTCATACTGTTAGTCAGTATAAATATTCATATGCTTCATCAAGATTTTAAGACATAAGTTTTACAATAATGTTGCACAGTTTCATTGATGTCCTAATCTCTTGATATGCCTTCGATTTTGTAACAAATAGAAAAAAAAGAATAAACTTTCATCAACAAAAACAACAACAAAACACAGAGCTACAACTCATACAGAAAAGTTTAACATCTTGTTAGTTTTTATGATTTCTATTGTAAGTTGGTTTGACAAATCTTGATTTTAACATGCATTTGAAGCAATAGTTTTGCTAATTTTTGTTACATTTTTTCTGGTAGGCTCTTCTACTTAGGTTTAAGTTTTCTTCATATAATACAAAAAGAGGTTAACAAAATGATGGCAAATTACGTACAAGCCAATATTGCTTTTTACGTTGTTCTCAAACGTCATATTTACGTAACTTAAATGTTATTAGATAACATAACATAAATTACGTTTTTCTAACGTTTATCAACGTTATTTAACGTGGTGGTTAACGTTAATTTTACGTAACTAAATTACGTCGTTTAAGCGTATAGGGAAACATTTGTCAGCAACGTTCATTTAACGTTTTCAGATGAAGGTAATTATAGACGTCACAGTTACATTGATCGGAGGCCACAAAATGACGTTGATACACATTATCCATCAACGTAAACCTAACATATAGTTTACGTTATTCCAAAGTTATATGAACGTTACTTTATTTGGTGGGATCACAGTCGTAGATGAGGAAGCTAGAAATGTCAAACGTTAAACAAGGGGTCTTTAACGTGCTTAGGACGTGGCATTTCTTACACGGGGTCCTCAGGACGGATTGTGAATTTATACATCCCCCCACAATCAGGGACGCCCCTATTAGGGAACTAGTGCCTCAATGACGGAGATACCTAGTGCCTATTCTTTTCCCGGCATAACGTTTGAGAAGGGGAGTTCGAGTATTTATACATCACGTTCGAACCAACGGACGCCCCTTTAGCAGGGGTTCTACTTGCAGGCGGAGAAACCGAACGACCTACCTCTATACCCCGGCCGCCCGTAGAGGTGCACGTTAAAGACCCCTTGTAACAGGTCTTTTTGAGTGGTCCGTAGGCGGCCAGTTACAAGGCTAAATTTATCATCCACTGGACGTTAAACAACAATCAATCATTTTATAATTGGTTATAATCCCATTTTTTGATATTTTTACGCTCATAATTGCCAATCTGCAACGAATCAAAAATTTTGTCGATCTTCTTAAATTCTGTTCGTCATTAAAATATCTATCGAGATATTCATTTTGCGCCTTACGGGAATTTTTATATATTTATAAGATTTGTTAGTATTGCACATTTTTAAAACAATAATAGTACCTGAATCATATTTTTTTTAATTGTCGCTGTTATTAAACAGGGGCAAATCTAGAATTTTGAGTGAGGGAGACGTAAAGCGTAAAATCATACCATCCATTATTTTTCTCCTTTGGGGAGGGGGGGGGGTTGGTGCCTTCTGCCGTTTCCGGATCCTCTATTATCTTGCTTATCGATGCAGCACATCCGTTTTTTGATAAAGTTCAATTCCATTTACATGCTTCAGATGTACATGAGGTACATGGCAAGATGATTTTGATCAATAACGATATATTGTTTCGAAATTGTGATATATTATATCATTCATGCATTCATTCATTCTTTATTTCCTCTAAGCTAGAGATTACAATGAATTATGGCTTAAATTATAACACAATAAACATATATACACACGCAAAAAACAATTAAATACTAGGTAATGTAGATATTAAAGGAAATTGTCACAAAGATAAATGTCAAAAACACAAACTGGCGAAATTACACGGATTTTCTACTATAATCGGCAGAAGATGTTATCAGATGGAAGTATGACATACGATGGAAAGAGGATAAATTTTGTTTGTTTGTTTGACTGGGGTTTAACGCGACTTTCAACAATATTTCAGTCATATCGCGGCTGTCAGTTTTACTAGTGGAGGAAGCCGGGGAGAACTACCTATCTTTGGCTGGTAACTGACAAACCTTATCACGTGCGATGCGAGTTGAATGCAACCCGTTTTTGTATGGTACAAACACAGGCGATAGATCGTCGACACAAATGTCTGACTGTGGCTGTTTTCCAAGCATTATTCGGAACAACAGTTCATTGTTTAGCTCACTCAACTCAACAGAAAATTGAAGTTTTTCTTCGCTGTAGTTATCTTGTTACAAGCATCTTACTTATTAGCCATTATTCAAGTAGACAAAGAAAGAAAAAGTATTTTTAATGTTGGATTTGTTGGTTGCAACCAGTGGCAAACATCTCATGCATATTCAGGACGAGAACAAGATTGATTGATTGATTGTTGTTTAACGTCCAGTGGCAAATATTTCATGCATATTCAGGACGGAAACAAGTTAGCAA
>JARWCS010322925.1:0-12727 GCA_034783895.1 Geukensia demissa | reverse complement strand
TTTTATTGTTTGATACTTGTTCTTGTCCTGAATATGCATGAAATATTTGCCGCTGGACGTTTAGCAACAGTCAATCAATCATATTTTATAACAAGTCTTATATTTCACAAATATGTGTATCGGATCACTGCCAAGGTTTTTATTCATGTTATTCCAAGATAACCTCGCTGTTACCTTGAAACCCACATTTAATATCTATTGTTTTAATTTTTTTCATATTTTTTACACTGAAATGTTGCATAATGTTGAATAGTCTCGTAAAATAAAAGATATGTGCACATGCAGCGGCATTGTGTTACACTAATATTGAAATAGGGCGATTTTAAATCTGACCACGTTTCAATTTTACGTCAAGTTGGCTGACAAGTTGTTCGTGAAAGTGGATTCATGATCATGCTTTTCAACTAGTTATCCAACTTTTTTCTGAATTCGCCCTACTATGTTTAAATCTTTGTTTTAACTTAGTCACCAGATGAATAATTAAGAACACACTAGGTACAGTATCTATAGATAGATGCCAATTTATTTTCCTAGGGCTTGCTTATTTTTGTTGTTATTTACCTTATTCTGAGATGTTACCAGTCTTTCCCTTGGATAATAAATTGATAATCTGTTGGATCAAACTAAGCAAGCATTTTTGGTGATTTCCATTTTTTCCCTTTTTGTAATTTTTACGGTCCGCAATTATAAATATCTGACCGAGATCGACCCGTGTTTATAATAGAGTCAGAATTTAGGACGACAACTACAAACAAAAAGGTATTATCAACACATCAACAACAGCAAAACATAACTGTACTTCTTTACCTCGTTAATCAAAAAAAAAAAAGAGTTGACAAGCGTTCTATATTTGTAATAGCGAACTTTTATCTGGTCTGATGACAGTCAGTTCAACCTGACATTTCTTATCTTTTTTCAGGTTGTTCACAGTCAATACTCTCCATTACCTGCTGTAGTGGAGAGACAAACATAAAATTTCACCGGAATCGAATGCCAAATGGGATTATCCGTTTTTTTTATTCTGCAGTTTCGAATGAAAGTTCAGAGAAATAGTATTTGCAATCGTCCGCCTGTCTATCCGTCCGTTACACTTTTCTTGTGACCTACTAGTATAAGCCTTCGTTTTATTTTTTAATTATTATTATTGTTATTGGATGGTTTCAAATAGCATGTTACAGTAGATCTATGCGAAACCAGCTTTTGGAATAACGATCAATTGTAGACTACGGATTTTTTTCCCAATCCATCAAAGGAGTCCAAATAATTCATATTTCATGCATGTGATCACATATTTTAGTTTGCAGTTTAATTTTTTTGTTATAGAATGGGTGCATAAAGCATGTTGGATAAACTGTAACAAACAAACTTTTGGAATTTCGATTTAAAAGTGTCGATTTCTTATTTTATGTACATGACTTGAACTGCTTCTACATTTTGAGGTCTTTGATGTTAATTCCATTGTAGACAGTGGCAAATAGTGTGTAAATAGACATTAGTTTTGGGATTTTGCTTTTGGTTCCGTGGCTAAAACAAATGTCCAAATGATTTTCGGTATTTTTACGGGGTCAAACCAATTGGGTCTTTAATGAGCCCGCTTCTTATCATTTTTTATTTTATTTTTATTTTTTGACCTTTTTGCATTGATTGTTCCATAAAGTGTGTAAATGTGCTATTAGCATTGAAATTTCGAATAAGAATCCCAAAAGGGTTGATTTTTTACTTCTCTGGTATGTGATTTGGTTCTTATGCTACTGATGAGGGTTACTCATTGAAATGTACATAAAGCATACCCAATTCTCCATATCTATTTAGCATTGGCAATTTTGTATTTTGAACTGATCCATAATATTCTTAGGTTATTTACATTACAGTACTAAATTCATTTAATTTGCTGACAGACTTGATGATCTTGTCATCTGGAAGAACTTCTCGTCGTGTTTAACTAATGAAATAACATACTAGTATGTCGAACCCTTCCTTACTATTTATATGATATTGTTTAAGAAATGTTCCTTGATAATTGCATTGTATTATGTTTTTCTTCATTGTTTTTGCAAAGCTCTTCATGTGCCCTTTGATTTGGGATAAAAATATTATTATTAGTATATTAAAAATATTTATGAATGTTTTAAAAAAATAATTGTTTTTTTTTTTGTATTGTTTGACGCTACTTTCAACAGTAGCCGTGGATGTCAAATTGGCTGAATACAAAATATCTTTCTGAATGACCGCGATGTTAGGCCAAGTAACAAAAGTTTGAATAGCCTTGTTAAACATAGGAAAAATTCAACTTTGTCTGATGTTACTGCAACCTTAATTTCAATACAATTACGACAATTATCAAATTTTAGTTTCCAGGATATGTGTGCTTAATTATCAGGTCAATGCCACAGCACTGAATAATGTGCAGGTCATATTATGGCTGTAACAATGCAGCAGCAGGTCTTTCTTGGTGGCCGAATGGTCTAGGTAGTTGATTTAAACTTACCTGTGCAGATCACTGTAGCCTATAACCTTTACGGCGTGATTTCTAGCCTGACTTTGCACTATACAAAAACGGATTGAGATTTTACTCGCATCGCACGTGATAATGTTTGTCAGTTACCTGTCCAAGGTTGGTGGTTCACTCCGGGTACTCCGTCTCCTTCCACCAATAAAACTGACCGCCGCGATATGACTGAAATTTTGTTGAAAGTAGCATTAAACCCCATCAAACAGAAAAACAAACATAACACCTATATCCTTTTTCTTGTTCGTTGTTTGAAGTTGAGTACACAGTTTGTATTTATTTGATTGGGTTGTCCTATTTCTGCTGGTAGTATCTTGTAGTTATCCGGGTGGAATCTTAATAATCCTTTCTAGATTGTTCAACGCGTGTGGTGACAGGTCGCAGTCGATGGATGTGGTGATATCTTTGAAAACTTTTGTGTTATCGGCAAACATATAGCAATCAGATAATAAAATGTCAGGCAAATCGTTGATAAATAAGACGAATAAAATTGGCCCAAGGACGCTTCCTTGCGGAATCTTATTAGTTTCTGGAACCCATTTTGAGTAGCTGTTCAACACTCTACTCGCTGTCTACGATTGAATAGTGACAATTATATCCAGTAAACTATGAAGAAATTCAGTTTATATAGTATACGGTGAGGCATCTTATGAAAGCTCTTCATAATTTAAAGATATACTCAGACTAAGCTTCCTCCACTGTCAGGAATTATTGTCAATTTAAAAAAAACACGCATAAACTGTATAAAGGTTGGTCGTCTTGATATAAATCCAAACTGTTTCGGTGAGAAGATTAGGTTTCTCTTCATGGGTTCCACTATGTGATCTCGTACGAAGGTTTCAAGTAGCTTGCATAATATATATGTGAGACTGTAGTTTGATGCTAATTTTTTGTTTCTTTTCTTAAAGATTGACGTAATACAACAATCTGGTCATTAGATACTGATAAGAAATGTCTAAACCAATGACAGGTAAGGTGTGTATAGTGACAGGTGCCACCCGAGGTATTGGTAAAGGTATCGCGTTACAACTTGGACAGGCCGGAGCTACTGTCTATATCACAGGTAAGTTAAGACTACAGATAGTCATTTTTCTTATAATGCTCATTTGTATACATGAAATTATGTGATTTTTTATTAAGTCTGATTATATAATACTTGTCATGTTATTGATCCCAGAATTTATAAAATATCTAATGACATCAAATTAACTTTGGTTATAGATGAGAAATATTGGTTTTAGTTTAACATGGAGTGTTACAGTAGTGAACCTACCCTTCCGGAGCACCTGAACTCGCCCTAGACAGTTTGTCGGGGGTTCGTGTTACTCTAGCTTTAATTTTAAGTGTTGTGTTGTGTGTACTTTGTACGTCTCACGTTTCATTTTGTAAGCCATGGTCTTGTCTCTCTTCTGACTTAACGATTTCTGTCTGCCTCTTTAATTGGTATCTTCGAATTCTTTTTACAAGAGAAAAAGTGCTAATATCTTGGCGATTTATCCATTTTTGATTTTTTTTGTCACTTAGTTTAAGATGACGTTCGATGATTACAATTTTCCCCGCCGTCAGACATTTTACTTAGCTTTTTTCATCGTGTCATTTAACTGTCTGTCCTGTCATGCACGCAACACCATACCAACGCCAACCAGACTTTCAATGGTGGAAAGTCAAAATTTTGACATATACTTTTTAGTGACAACGATTTAAGAACTTTTACCATCTAAAAGTGATGTCAATTAAAACTAAACCATTTTCTTTAGAGGAAAAGTATATTAGTGCAATTGTTACATTTCAACAGGCAGGACATTAACAGCACCTAAAGATGACCCTGTTGGAGGTTCTTTGACCGATACTGCAAAAGAAGTAAGCTATTTCGGTTTAAATTATAACTTGATCGCCCATTTGTCTATGACTAGACATCATTGTTTCAGAAATAACTTGACTTCATAAATGTACTGATGACTGATGTATGCCACCTCCTTGTGCATATTGTTGGTATAGGAAGTAAGTAAAATTAGAAGGCCATTGAATACAATTGTTTTCAATCTGAAAAAGTTTCAGTTTCAATTCGTTAATCTTGGAAACAATTAAACAACCTAGAAATCTGCACAATCTACAAATATGTTATAGGAAAATACAGGTCTATCAAAGATTAATAAATATTACATAACGAGTTTTGGACTCGTTTATTTACCCTACAGCCTGCCGGGCTCGCATTTGTGTTTTCATTAGAGCCATCTAAAACTCACATTAACCAACATATACTGCAGCAAGGTTGTTTGTACTTTTATTACCTAATCACAGACCTTCAGTCCCCAATCTGATTTGTCCATAGGAGTGTCTTTAAGCCATTTGTTTTATTTCATTTATCTAGATAGAAATGCAAAATTTCTTAGTATCTAAATAGAAATGCAAAATTGCTTTTCGAGAGAAATGCTAAATAATTGCTTTTATAGAATCATTAAATGCTGCAATGTAGAACAATGATAACAAGTTTGTTATGGATTATTTAATTAAAGGTCAACAAGAAATGTCCAGAAAGCTCCCGTTCTTATGCCAGCAAGTTACTTGTTTGAAAATGAGTACATCTACCTTTTTTATCTAGAAATATGAGAGTTGGTAGGATGTCTAATATATACATGTAGACAAACATATAAAAAATATTTTTCGTGCTAATAGGTCTCACTATACAGTTTACCTGGAATGGCCCATGGACACAATAGTTGTTTCAAAACATATGAAATGCTGTAGTAGGGTGTTATGTATTTAAACAGTCAGGATTACTACCATGTTGAAAAAGGTCGTATAGCCCTCAAACGCTTAAATTTTGTCTTGGGAAAAATCTGAGCACGGAATTAAAAGATAATTAAGATTTGAATATAATCCCAAAATCTCATCAATTTTCTATGCTCGGATTTTTTCCAGGAGCCAAATGAAGTTTTCTTACCACAAACAATAGAATTCAACATTTTTGCAAAATATGTTATATTCTTTTGAAATATTGTTAAATAAATTTAGCCAATGGTTAGAATTTGTCTTGAAATTAAAATTGGAACTTCCTAAATTTTTAATTTTATAAATATATGCCAATTTACTTTCCCTTTTTGTAATGTTCTTGACTGTTAAAAAATAGTTATGTAATTGTTTTTGTAAAGGTGATGTGTTATTCTAAGAGTTAAATATATGTGGTTATTGGAAAATTATAGGAAAAGTGTTCTTGGTGTAGGAATTTTGTCCCTTTTGACCAAAAATATTCATATGATGAAAACATGGATTTTCATGACATTTCAATCAGACAGATTTTGTGAAAAAAGTCAACGCTCATGACCATATTTTAAGGCAACCTTTGCATAAGTTGACAACTGAATATTGTTAACCAAATGGAGATTATTATCTTCTATTTTAGATTGAGAGTCGAGGTGGAAAGTGTATACCTGTACAATGTGACCATTCCAAAGACAGTGATATTGAAGCCTTGTTCGATCGTGTTTCTAAAGAACAAGATGCCCGGCTGGACGTCTTAGTCAATAATGCTTATGCTGCTGTAAAGGTAAAGTTCACAAGTCATTAATTAACTACTGTCATTAATGATGTAAACATAAAAATTTTAATAATTATGTGATATATGAATAAATTACTACAAACATCTACCGGCAGTTTTATTCACATGGCATGTCTGACATTAATTTTTATTCTGTGTCCTTCCCTCAGTCTATTTGGTTTTCAATTGTTAGTGTTACCGTCGTAAAATGGATAAGATCCAATTATGTTGAACACTATAATTTGGTTGGATAAAATAAAGATCCCTTGATGTCAGTACTTCACACGTCAATATCATTTACTTTAATTTTATAGAATATGGGTTCAAAAAAACTTGTGACATGGGCAGGAGCTAGAAACATACTATAAAAACAAGATCACTGTCAATTTTGAGGTTAAGGGCATAGTTATTATAATAGTTAATGCAAAATATGCGTTTCCTGGTGAGAATAACTCATTAATGTTCATTGGCTTAGATATATGAGTCACCTTTATGCGGGGAAATCCTCTATCAGATTGTTTGGGTCCAAAGTCAATGTCAGAGTTACTTGAAAGTTTCCAAAATAAAACAAAAACGTGTATTTCTTTCTGGATGAAAGGTTGATAGTTTTAAAATGTTGGTGTTATTAACTTCGATGTGTAACCACCATATATGACTATAGAGAGGGGCAACTTCAACAATTACTGAGAATACATTATGATAAAATAGTACACTCAGCAAAACTTTTCATTTACTGGAACAAGCAAAACATAGCTTACGTGCTCTTGTTCATTAAAGTTCTTAGCGTGTGTTTTATAGATCCTTGCAGAGAACATGGGGAAACCGTTTTGGGAGCTACCACTATCAATGTGGGATGCTGTTAATAATGTAGGCTTAAGGTAAGTCTTGTTTTTTATATATTGCATAAGTCCATCACTCATTTTCTGATAAAGGAATATTTGATTAAAAGTTAGAAATACA
Organism: Geukensia demissa; assembly: GCA_034783895.1. Taxonomy (NCBI): domain Eukaryota; kingdom Metazoa; phylum Mollusca; class Bivalvia; order Mytilida; family Mytilidae; genus Geukensia; species Geukensia demissa. Next base: position 5,720 of record JARWCS010322925.1, on the reverse strand, counting down.
ATTGCAAAACATATTTACACGACGATTTCACAACGGGTGTTGCGCGCAGGAAAGGGGTATGCTTACACTTCCGGAGCACTGGTCCCGAGGAGTTCGTGGATTCCAAGCCTTTGTTCTTTTTTTTTTTGTTTTTGTTTTATCTTTTAGTTTGTTTCAATTTTGTCTTCTCTCTTTGAACTATGTGCAATTTTAATCTCTCACATGGGTATTTTACACTAGACTTATTTTATGAATAGTTTCTAATTTTTTATTTCGTGGCCTTTTACATCTTCCATTATGGTGTGGACTCTGGTTCATTGTTGAAAGCCGCAATGGGACCTGTAGAGTTAAGATTCGACTGTCATTTGATGGATGGCTATCTCTTGGACAATCATGCCTCATCTCCTATTTTTTATATTAAAGTGTGTATGGCAATATTACACAATTAATCTTTAGTTCAAATGACATGTTTGGTTTGTACCAAATCAAATTACATTTGAACTTATGAATGAAAAAAAGATCTACATGAACATATAGCAATACTTTGAGCTTTGTGTTGAATTAAAGGTATGAAATATGGATTAACAACAAACAGTTACCGAAAAAATCAACGAAAATGGTCAAAGGATATCCACATTTGGTTTCTTTTAGATGTAGTTATTCATTTACCTTTCTTTTAGATAATAATAAATCAAGCTGCGTTTCTAGACGTTAGAGTAGATTGTAATTAACTGTAATTTTTCCTTTAACCACTCGTTGGGGGAGGGTTGGGTACCCTCTAAATTAGTTCAACCCCAACACATAATGTGCTGTCACAAGTCAGGAATTGTGATCATAGGTTTGTCTTTGTGTTAAATGTTTTGTTACATGTACATTTTCGATAATATTCATTTAAGAGCAGTATTATTTTACGCCTACAAGATTTTTTATTTGGGGCGATTTAGAGCTTTTCACAAGGATTGGTATGCCATTCTTGTTGACAGCCTTGTGAAGACCTCTAGATTTGTACATTCCCTCTGTTGTTCTCGTGGTTGGATTGTAGTTTCTCTGACATTTACCCCATATCTTTTCACTTTCATTTTAATTTTCATATTGTAAATATACATATCAATTTGTAGAAATCATTACCTTTGCACTGTACATGCAGCTAAGCTGATGATAGTGAGAAAATCTGGTCTGATTGTAAACATTTCATCTGCAGCTGGAATCATGTACACGTTTAATGTGCCATTTGGTGTGGGTAAGGAGGCTGTAAGTAATAAGTTACTATTAAACAAATAGATTGTTGTGAATTACGTCACTTTCCATTAAAAGATGACATATAGTAGAGTACGTTAAAAAAGACAGAGTTTTCACTTAATATATACCAATGCATCATATCTAAGAATGAGTTAAAAAAACTGATAGACTATACTCTATGTCAAGCTTTTCTGGAGTGCGAATTTCGGGCTTAAGAAAGAATTACCCCACAGTTAACGTCCTGAACTTACACTGGGCAAAAGAGTTTTACATAATATTATCTCTACGGGGATTTAACGTTGAGGGCTGGCCATCGTTGTTTTTGGCGGGAGCGCTCTAGTTTGACCTAGATAAAGTAACTTGTAAAAAATTTTTATTCGGACCCCTGCTCGGATACATATCAGAAGAATTCCATTTACAATTCCATTCAGGCACGCCATTATGCATTTTTAAGCCTAGTTAAATTACTTAATTATTATGCAGCGTTGACATTGTGTACTCCCGGTCTCGTGCTAGCGCGTGCAAAGAGCCACTTCCAGTAAACAAATGGCTAATTTCATAATGTAAAATCCCCGTAGAGAATTCAAAACTCGTCGCAGTTTAAAATACATCATGATTGCTAAAAAGTACTATTGCAAGTTATTTGCACTTTTTCAATCTACAAAATAAACACTAGTTTATAAGAATACGGTATACATTTTTTCTTTCACAACCTTTTTAGCCGCTCCAACAAACTCTGACATAGAGTATAGTAAACTATGAAAATTATGGTCTATGCTCTATAGAAAATTATAAGTACTGATCTTATTATGTTTCCATTAAATGTCATTTAAAGGACAGTTCCATGTAAAAAGCAAACAGTAATTTAAGAGATTGTTTCTTAATATAATGAAATTAGCATGTTAAAATATTTTAAATAAAAGGATTAAAATAAAGCAACATTGATCTTTAAATGACTTGACAGCATTCTTGGTAAATATATCTGAATTATATCTCTTTTGCAACAGTGTTATTATAAATATCTTCAGAGAGTTAATATAAATTAGTCTGATTGGAACCACATTTTGTTAATCGACTTATAATCAATTAAAAATTAACAATAATAACTGCTTGTTGTTCATGGGGCTTCTCTGCTTAAGTAAAGTACTTTGGGAAGATAATATTTAAAATGCTGATTTGACACAAACTACCACGTACTCATATTGCATTCTTGCTAAAAATATATTTGAAAAAATTAAGATAACAAGAACAGAACACACTTCACATTTCAGCTTGAAAATGTTAAAATAAATACAAAAGACAAAGTGATAATGAATCCATATATATTTTTTTCACACTTGAAATTTTATTTATATGGAATACATATTTTTTCTATTTATAGCTAGATAGAATGGCAGCGGATTGTGCAATTGAACTGAAGAAAATGAATGTTGCATGTATAAGCTTATGGCCTGGATTTGTAAAAACAGAAAATGTTATACATCTTATGAATGATGATTCAATGAAAGAACAGAAAGAGAAAGTAAGTTTATTTTCACTGTTATATTCTCTAACAGTGCTTTAAGGATTCGGCGATTTTGCTAAATGCAACCTTAACCAGAATTCAGTATTTGTAAGTTTTCAAACTTAACAGTTTTTCAAAATACAGCCATGGTTTTGCCAGTTTTACTGAATTATGAAATTGAAGAAAAAATGTGCATTTTAGACAGTTTTTGGTCCCTGGAGCATTTCGTGCATGTAAGAACAACTTTCATTTTCTAATTTTGTGTATATTGAAATTGTACAAAATAATATATATAAATTGTGATGTTCTAAAATGAGCCCTTTGTTTTCTGATTCAAAAACTCAATGTTCTAAAATGAGCCCTTTGTTTTCTGATTCAAAAACTGTCACAAAATATTTTCCCTAATCAATGCAATTATTGAAACGTATTTTACAGTGTTGTGTGCAACAGTTAGATATTCTAATAAGTCACAAATGTTTTTCTGAAACAGTAAAGCTTTTCCTAAATTTTACTATTTTTAATCATTTTGAAATTAGCCCGACATTTTGGAGCCTAAAAGATGCTTTTTCATTCCTTGTCCTTTATATTTACAAATACATGCATATTACATTTCTTGTTTATTGAATTGAAAGGCAAGAAACAAATAATTCTTTTTCAAACCACTTTAAAGGCTGATTAACTTTAATCTGGTAGGTCCCATGTCCATCACCAGATTTTTTATTTTATCTGTTTTTTCTGTTCTTTTTGTGTGCTTTTTTTCTTCAAAGGTTTAGCTTTTTTATTTCTTCTTTTTTTCTTTTTTTTTTTGGCACCAAAGAACAATAATGATGTATTCAAAACTGAAACTGGTCAGCGGGTTTAAATTCAGTAAAACCTGTATTTGCCTTAATGGAGTTTTACCATAAAAGTATGCAAATATTTACAATGCCTTACGACAGCAACGCCCCTGACCATTCCAGTCCTTTTATTAAAATAACCCATTGAACGAATAATTTCGGTTATCATAACTTACTTTGGTTTTGTATGTTAAAAGTACGCAAAAATATGTTGAAAAGTATTTAATTACCTGGTTTAGAGATTTATTTTGATTTATCATTTGTGTGCTCCAGTTTGAAAACCTGGCCAAGATAGATTCTGCAACAATGTTTGAAATTGCTGAATCTCAGGAATATGCAGGCAAAGCAGTCGTAGCTTTAGCAACAGGTAAGAATTTGTATAATCATTTTTTTAACTAAGTAGAACTACCGATATCATTTAAGGATGTTCCCTGCACATGTTCATCTATTTTTGTCAGATACTCAAAAACTTCCAGTTTCCAAAATGACTTCCACTTTTCTTTTCATCATTTCATCAAACACATCTTAAATCTCCCTTTGGAATTTTTATTAAATCTTTTTATTTCCTCATGGGTTTTATAAGTTAGAGGATCCTATGGAGAATCATGCAAAATCTTGTTGTTTTTGTGCAAAATTTACAAATTACAAATGTTTTTATCTAAAAAAGGAGCATACATACAAACCAATTTTTATGTTTATTTTGTTCGAATATAAAAGGTCTTCAATGCCATCACAGCCTTTTGGAAACCTGGTTATATTTGAATTTAGAGGCAAACATCCTTAAATGGCTCTTCAAATAACGTTTGAAATCATTTAAAGAACACTAAATGGACTAGAAAACAGGTATAAGTTACCCATTCTGTTGTAACCATTTGTAATTGAGTGACCGATTTTTGACTGTATATGAGTTCACGCCTGACTTTGTACCATACAAGTCCAGTGTAGAATACCCATGGGAGAGATCAAAAGTGCACAGTCCAAAGAGACAAGACAAATTTAAAACACTAAAAGATAAAACGTAAACAAAAGGAACAAAAGCTTGAAATCCACGAACTCCTTTACAAAACAGGAGTGGGATCAGGTGCTCCGGAAGGGTAAGCATCCCCTTTCTTGAGCGCAACACCCGTTGTGAAATCCTAAATCTCAAATCCGGCAAAAGAGGCTTGCAATCAACTCGCATCGCACATGATAAGGTTTGTCTGTTACCTGCCCAAGGTTGGTGGTTTTCTCCAGGTACTCTGGTTTCCTCCACCAGTAAGTAAAACTGATGGCCGCAATATGACTGAAATATTGTTAAAAGTGAAGTTTAACCCCAATCAAACAAACAGAAGATATTACATCTATAAAGCAGGGATCAAGATTTATATATATTAAGTATAAGATTATTTACACTTTTGTACAATCTCTCTCTCCTCCAGAAAGATATGTTATCAAATATCATTTAACAGCAATCAGTTAATTGTCCATTTCAGATCCAAATATCATGAAGAAAACTGGAAAGATTTTAATGACACCGGACTTGGGATATGAATACGGGTTTAAGGATGTAAATGGTAATGTTAAATAAAAAACTATGAAGGCAGTTGAACTTGATACAACACTTCCTATTTACCAACGAATATGACCACCTAATATTACTTAAACTGTTTTAGTGTTTACCATACATTAGCATTAGCTTTAGGCAATGGAATAAGTAAGTTACCTTGCACACTCTGTCCACCCAGGGTTCATCATTACGATTTTTTTCAATTTGCATCTATACCCTTTCCATATTTTATATGTTAATTAGCAAAATATTGGGCTGCCGTTAGGGTGTACTCCGTATTTTTAGGGTGTACTCCGTATTTTGTACCCTACCATGTTATATTTGCCTGTTTAAATTGTGATATTCGAAACAATGAAGTTTGGACAAATTAATTTCAACTTTATGGGCAGGTAAACTTACAATAATAAACAAAATTACCAACTACCTCTAGAAAGTTAAATGATATCCACAAGCAATAAAAATGCTCAACGAAAACAAGATTACCATATGGCAGAAATGAACCCATGAACAGGAAATATGAACTGCTAAAATGTCATATATTAAGGATGTTCGCTACTCAATTTGAAAATAAATAGCTTTTTAAAAGACTGTCATAAATATGTAGTGCTTTACACTA
>JARWCS010322914.1:0-12728 GCA_034783895.1 Geukensia demissa | reverse complement strand
TCCCGCTCGAACTAATGGATGGCCCTGTAGCAGGGGTTCTACCTGCAGGTGGAGAAACCGAACGACCTATTTCTATACCCTGGCCGCCCTCAGGGGGCGGACGAAGGACGCCAAGTGATGACAAAAGCTCACATGGCCTTTTAGGCCAGGTGAGCTAAAAACAATTGGACAGCAAAAGGACTGTATAATTTGTATACTTTCTAGATTTTAGAATTAGAATTATAAACTGAAACTATGGGCATGCAAAATTAAGTAATAATGTTCACACCATATGTTAGGAGGAGAAATCCATTTTTATTTTAAGAAATAAAATAAAACCTGCTGACATTAAACTTTCAAAATAAACTTGGCAACTTTCACCTTTCGGTCCACCTGTAAAAAATCCTTTGACGCTGATATATTTATTAACATTATGATATGGAGTGATTAAACTACATGTGTTTTTGTCATATCAGCAGATAATCACACCTGAACAAACTACCAATCCTAATTCATTGGTACAGTTCCAAAAAATAAAATCTGCCGATCATGTGTGTAGCCTTTAATTTATTGTGACAGGTAAAAAATCTGACTTTAATACTTTATATATAGGCTAGCACTTGTCAATTATATAATACACACATTCAAAAGAACAAAAGATATAATCCTCATGCAATCAATTTACTACTGAGAACTTAGTGTGAACTTCCTTATATTAAATCTTCTTTCACAGGCCCAATTTGTTGAATTGTCATTTATTTTAACAAACTAGATTAGAAAAACTTATATATTTTAAAACCATTATTATAATAAATTTTCAGACAACATTTTTCTAGAGGTTTTACCTCTGAGCCGATGATTATCAGCAATTATACACACTATACTGAGTCTCTCATGTTTTGGCTATTATTTCTCAAAGCAATATCAAAATCTGAAAAGAAAATTTTGAATGAGATTTAACTATTTTACCACCAATAGAATTGGGTGTTAGAAGTATCACAGGTGTCATTATTGGTCCGCTGCTCATGTGAAAATTGCTGATTTTGTGAAAAATTTCTGATGATGTGTAAATTTTTGAGTTTCTGGTACTGCCAAGGAATATATGAAAATATTTAATATTTTAAAAAATTCACAAATCCTGACAGCAAAATCTGTTATAATAAAAAACGTCAAAATTTACCAATTTTCCATACGAGTGGAAAGAACTAAGAATATGTATAAAAATTTTGAAATATACAAGTTACCGGATCTATTTCTCTGTTGTGTTTTATAAGAATTGTAAAGAATCCTCAAAAGGATTTTTCTAAGTTTAATAAAAAATGAGATTCAGCTCAGTGAAACATACATAATAAACAGTCAAGTATCTATTATAATGTAAAATTTCTTAATCATAATTTCTTTAATTAATTTACTTTGATTTAGCCTCATTAAATAAATTATCAAATATACCCCTTATCTGATTTCTGTTCTAGATTCTGTTATGGATTCAATTCTAATATCTATTTACCCTCTTAGCAGCTACAATGACATCTTGCGTTGAGAGGCTTGATGTCTTATCTTCAGGAATCTCTCCCTGAGCTTGCTTTCAGTGGAGAGGTATCTTTTTGCATGTATTTTGTTTAGTTTATTTATTGTAATTGTTAGTTTCATATTTGTATCTTTATTACACTGGCAACAGCTTGAGCAGGCAAGACCTCAGGTTGTGATCAAGTGTTACGTTTTTGGACCTTATAGTCATTATGCTTGAATTGTCCAAAAAATCTTAGACAGCTAATAGGATTTTAAAATTGCACATATAATTTTTTACCTATGATTGATACAATAAAAAATACTTGGAAATATTTTTTGCAATGAGCAGAATGTGGATGGCTATAATATTTCATTTCACTCTAGATCCAAAATTGTTAGTACCGTAAAATTCAAGTCGCACTATTATTGTTCAAACACATTAATTCATGAAATAGCTGTCAATTCTCCTACTCTTTACAATTCTCAAAACAAACCTCAAATGCCTACACTTGGAACAATCTGGCAGTAACTGTATTTCACTCTATATATATAAATCACTTGTGTTCTTTTAGTTCCAGACAACATGCCCAATATCCTTATATGTTTTATATGAAACCATATTTTTTTTAGACATTCTTGTGAAGCTGTTTCATGCCTGACTTTCAAAGGAATTACACCATCGAAAGAAGATTTGAAAAGAATTTATACTCCTAATTTTGAAACTGTTTCATCATCAGGTGTAGAAATGCAAATGATTTCAACACATAATAAGATGTTCTAAGTCATATTTAATATTGCTTTATAGGGAAATTTTGCTATAAAAAATAAAATGGTATTTCATGAAAGTCAACCCATAAATGGTTCCAAATAACTGTTTAAAATGAAATAATAGGAAAAATTTAATGAGCCAGGTCTTAGCCACCCTCTGTAGTTGTAGACACATACCAGTCTTGTAACTATCGGTAGGTGGATGCCAGCTGACCAAGCCAGTTGCCAAAACTTCTTTGTTGATGTGACTCCAGTTTTTACTGTTGATACAATGGATCCTTTTTAAAGTTTTACATTGCTATTCAATCAGTTTTGAGAAAGTAAAGTGATGTCTTATTAATTATTGGGAAGCATCTTTTAACAGACATGGCTGTTTTGAGTATTTCTTAAATTTGGGTTTGACTTCTATTAGTTTTGGGAAAATTAAGAATTTTCTTGGTTACCATTAGAGATTTTGCTGTTTGAAGTATTTATCAAATTTTGGTTTTTTCTGTCTGCCTTCTTATGGTTTTGTCCACTACCTTTTCTGATGTCTGTCAACCTTATTGCACAGATGGCTAAAAAAAGAACTGGAGGATACCAGAGGAGCAGACAGAAATCATTAAATCAGACAGACAAGACAGTGGCCAACTAAAAAACAAAACACTACACTTAAAACTTAAGTTAGAGTTACACAAACTCCACAAAAACTAGGGTGAGTTTAGGTGCTCTGGAAGAAGTAGCAAATCCTGCTCCACTAGTGGCACCCGTTGTGTTTCTCAGTAGACAAAGCCGTTGTTTAATTGCTGTTAGTCACAACAGGTATAGGAATGGATTTGTTGTAATTTATATCAAGTCATTTATTTGGCATAATATAGTTTGCCATTCTTTTCCTTTTTCTTTGTAGTCATTTATTTATCGCCAATAAAATTTCTTTTATACCATATAACAAAAGTTTCTTTCTTTCCCATGATCTATAGCCACCTTTGCATATTGCCTTTAACAGGGTGCACTGTGTACAAAACACTACTGCAGTGTCTGAAAATGTATCACATTACAATGAAACCAAAACTTGAACCTGTTTTAGGAACTTTAGATGTCAAACACCAACATGCAAACAAAAAAATGTTGACTTGCACCTCACAGCACAAATCAATTTTTTTACTAGTACCGGTCATTATTCTTTTCCATTCGAAAAACTTATCTGTCACCTCATGTCATATTTGAACGGTGGTGAGACTTTCTTGCTGATAAAATGAATTGATCTCCATGAAAAGAGAAATTGAGGTTAATGTTAAGTTCAGAAATAAGAAACATTGGACGTGTCCTAGGGCGTAAGCATCATTCATGAAAGCAACATAAAAGTGAAAAAATATCGTACAAACATAGAGTATCTCAAGTAAATATGGATAAGTGTGAAGTTATCTTAGAGATGAATATATAAGTATACACAAGTGTTTGCTCCTTAAATACATTGACAAATTTATCACTTTAATGGATATGTTTTTACTGTAAGAGGTTATCTTGGGGCACTGTTGGAGATGTTTTATAATGTACTTTTATCAAGGTCAGACACCAATCAAATATGGAGATTTACTTCAAGTATATAAAAACTGGGTCTTCAATCCTGATAAGAAAAAAAAAACACACCAGACAATTTAAAATCTTAAATAAATCACGGATTAAAAAATCCAAAGTGTCCACAGAATATGTATGCTTGTGACTCAAAGCATAAAAATTAAAATTAAATCTAAGTCCATCCCTAGAATAAACAATGGTCAGTCCCTGACTGATACAAGGGTACATTATAATACAATCATTTACTGGGTAGATGTAAAAGACTTTTTTTTAACTTACTGGTTCAACTGCACTTTCTGATAAAAAAAAAAATATGAATGGACAATTTTTTTCATTACAAGACGTCAAAGGAATATTAATGACTGTCACTTTAAAGAGTGTTAATTCTGATTTGTTTTAAGTGCAGACAGGATTTAAGTCCCTAATACTTCATGAAACTCTGCTATGGAAACCATCTTTATAAAACACTCACCTGCTGTTTTCTCTTAAAAATTAGTTTTTAAATTGTGAAGAACTTTTCTAATGTGTAGATGACACACTACAGTGTATTTTACATAAAAAGTGAACATTGAAACTTACTGTGTATGAGTTGGCACTAAGCAAAAGGGCACCTAGCAATGTTTGAAGTGAAATAGAGGAGCGACATGGGTGCTATTAAGGAAAAATATGTTAAAACCTATATAATGTGACCACCTGTCAAATGTAAACAAAAAAAAAGAGAAACCCTTTTCAAAAACCAACTCAAATATAATTCCACATGGATAGTGAAGCACCACATTTTTGTAATGTGTCCATTTTAGGAAATTAAAAGACAATTGATGTCTCGCCTTTGTATACTGGACATACTAGTACGAGTACATTGTTGAAATTTTAGTAGAAGAGGTAAGCTAACATCAAGACAACCAGAGGCTTCCAGAATTCTGTATAAGCTCACCTGGTAAACTGTTGCCAAGACAAAGCTGACATAAATACCAGTCAATAAAATTTTGATTCCAATAGAGCAAGCCATTTTAGACACGTTTAAAACCAGAGGATGCAGCCAACGCCTGCAAAGTTCCCCTTGTATTCTGCTGTTGGAGCCAAAGTTGCAAGTTTGAATATTACAAAAACAACATACCGAGAGTCTTTTGTCAAACTCAAAAGATACAGGTTGTAAGGACACACAGTACCTGAAAACAAAACTCAGACGTAAAAGTGAACCCAAATCAATGAAGCATGAAATGTAGGTCATGTGAACCTAATTTGGGTGTGGTGCTGACACTTCCAAACACACATTCACACAAGCTCCATGATGGTAGGACACACAGTACCTGAAAACTAAATTAAGATGTAAAAGTGACCCTGATTCAATGAATCATAAAATGTAGGTCAAAGTTACTTTATTTGAGCAACATGCTGAAAGATTCCCAAAAACTCATTCACACACCAAGACACATGATGGTAGGACACCTGGTACCTGAACACTAAACTCGAACCTAAAAGTGAACCTGAGTCAATGGAGCATGAAATGTAGGTCAAAATGACCTAATTTAGTTGCGATGCTGACAGACTCCCAAAGACACATTCACACACCAAGCTACATGATGGTAGAACACCTGGTACCAGAGAACTAAATTCAGACCTATAAGTGAACATGAGTCAATGGAGCATGAAATGTAGGTCAAAGTGACTTAATTTGGGTGCGATGCTGAGACTACCAAAGACACATTCACACACTAAGCTACATGATGGTAGGACACCTGGTACCTGAGAACCAAACTGGGACCTAAAAGTGAATATCATTAAGTGAATATAATTATATAATTCTGAAATGGACCCACCTAGTGACCATTCCAACCAAGTTTGGTTTCAAATTTCAGGTAGTTCCAGAAAAGATTTTTAGTGAATTACCCACAGGGTCCTTTGTTAAACTGAGTTCAGCTGTAGCAGCCATTTTGGTTGGCGGATGGGATATTATAAGATATTATTCTGAAAGGGACCTACATAGTAATGATTCCACAAAAGTTTGGTTCCATTTTGAGCAATTACTTCCAGACAAGAAGATTTTTTAATGAATTTCCCTTAAGATTCTATGTTAAACTTTCAAAGTTCAGTTGTAGCAGCCATTTTGGTTGGCAGTTGGGGTCATCCAATAAAATTCTGAAAGGGACAGAACTAGCGACCATTCCACCAAAGATTGTTTCCAATAAAGCTAGTAGTTCCAGAAGACTTTTTAATGTTTTATGACCATTAGGGTCTTATCAGCTTAGATCAGCTGAAATGGCCAACTTGGTTGGCAGATGGGATCATTGTATTCAATTCTAAAAGGGACCAAACTAGTGACCTTTCTATGCAAGTTTGGTTCAAATTGAGCAAGTAGATCCAGATGAGAAGATTATTTAATGAATTTCCCACAGGATCCTATGTTATACTAAGTTTGGTTGTATTGGTTGTCTTGGGTGGGGGGTCATCAGATACAATTCTGAAATGGACCCACGTAATGACAGTTCCACCAAAGCTTGGTTCCAATAAAGCTAGTAGTTCCAGAGGGGAATTTTTTTTTAAAATTTCCAATTAAACTAAGTATGGCTGTAACGGGCAGCTTGGTTGGGAGGTGGGGTCATCAGAAAAAAATCTGAAAGGGAACCACCTAATGACCATTCCAACAAAGTTTGGCTCCAATTGAGCAAGTAGTTCCAGTTAGATTTTTTTAATGAATTTAGGATTATGTTAAACTCAGACATGATTTTGTCAAAGTAAAAATAAAGCAGAAATGGGTTATCAAAAGCTGACGTCTATGTGTACCCTTATAAAGGATGCAATATGAGGAAAATCCTGGTTTTGAAAAGCTGAATTCCGCTAAAAAGCTGAAAAAATCATGTCTCTAATTGACAGCCATCTTGGTTGGTGGTCAGGATCATCTATAAAACTTTTAAAAAGGATCATCTATGGTTCCTTCCACTAAAGTTTCCCATCAATTGGCTCAGGTGTTTTTGAGGAGAAGATTTTATTTAGAGACCACCCCCTTTATTCTATTATTAGTAATGGCAGCCAAGTTGGTTGGCTGATCTGTACCCAGGATACAACTTTGTAATAGCACCATCCAAGGACCATTCCACCAAACTTTGGTTCAGATTGCCCCAGTAGTTATAGAGAAGATTAAAATGTGATTTGCTGAAGGAGATGGACACCAAGGTGGTCAGTTCTGTTGGTGGAGTAAGCCAGAATATCAAGAAAGAAATACAGAAATGCACTCCGTCCCTCAAAATTGAGTATTGAGTTCACTGTTTCTCTGCATTTTTCTTTCATGCATCTTATAACAGGTCAACACTCTTGCGTCCAAAGTTCATGGCAAGATGAAACCTGGGACAATGACCACAGCTACAAGGTCAAACCAGGACAAAATTATCTATATGGGTTTGTAGCAGAGGTTGATATGCACCTTCTTGTTATAGTTTTACTATTAAAATGACAAATTAAATCATATAACAAAAGGCTATAAAGATAAAAAGTCAATGTCCCAACCTTGAATGATAATTTCTTTTGGAAGCTTATCCTTGAGCTGGAATAGCCTTGTTCTGATAACAATAGAACAAAACATTCACTTAACCAGAACTGTACCAATGTAGTAATCTAATCACCACTCTGTTAACCTTATATTCATATTGATCATAAAGGATGAAAATTATTTTTGTATAGTGCTTGATCATCATTTTTATATTTGTGAACTATTTTTTGCAAATTTTATGTTTTCAAGATGCTCATGTTTTCCTAAAAGATGCCCAGATGCAGAAACTAAGGTGCTTTGCAAGTGCAGCAAAATACAACCTCAGCCCCTTACCAGGTGAAAGGTAAACAAATGAACATTTGGGTAAGTGTGGACACAGTATTTTGCTGAACCTGCAATCACTCACCTGATATACAGTTGCGGAGTCAAAGTTGATATTGAAACTATTCCATTTAACTTAGGTTCCAATAGAGCAAACCATTAAAGACAAAAGATTTTTGAATGACAATATTATAGAGTCCTATATTAAAGTAAGTTTGGCACAGGAAGCCATCTTGGTTTGCGGGTGGTGTCATCAGATACAATTCTCAAAAAGACCCACTAAAGACCATTTCACCAAAGTTTGGTTCCAATAAAGCACGTTGTTACAGGTGAGAGAAGACTTTTTAATGAGTTTCCTATAATTCCTTCTTAAGGTCCTATGTTAAACTAACTTCGGCTATGGTTGCCATCTTGTTTGGAGGGTGAGGTCATAGAGTACAATTTTGAAAGAGACTCACCTAGTGACCATTCCACCAAAGTTTGGTTCCAATTAAACAAGTATTGCCAGGCAAGAAGACATTGAGCCATATAAAAAACAAACATTTAATGGCCAAAAGTAGCCATGATTGTTGTTTCAATGTAGAAATCATCTTTCATAGATGATTCCTGTCAAATATTGTTCCATTTGGCCAAGTACTTTCTGAAGAAAAGATTTGAAAAATTTTTCAGCCAATTAAAAACAACAATCGTCCATGACAGCCATGCTTTTCATCTGATCTAGACAAAATGAGAAACTTTATAAAGGGCCTTTCAAAGATGCCCCACATCAAATATTTATCCATTTGATCAAGCAGTTTCAGAGATTGATTTTTTGATGTATCATCCAATCAGAAAAGAATCGTCCATGTCTGTCACGTTTTCTTTATAAAAGACCTTCCTTAGATGCTCCACTTCAAATATTAATCCATTTGGCCAAGCCATGTCAGAGGAAAAGATTTTTTAATGTATCAGCCAATCAGAAAAAAGAATTGTTCAAGGTGGTAGTCTGAGATGAGAAGATGAAAATGTAAAAGTTTACGAACAAAGGATGCCAACTGAAGACAAAAGCTCACATGGCTTTTGGCCAGGTGAACTAAAAACCCCATTAAAATTGGATGAAAAATAAAAATTTCTCATCTCCTGCAAAATAACATTTTTTAAACCCTTTGACCCCTTTAAAAAAAAAACAGTAAATTTTACCAAAAAATGCTTGGAGTAACTTATGTTGCATTTTTCAAAAGGAATCATTTGCAAAAAAACCCATCAAAATTGGATGAGAAATAAAAAAGTTTCAAAAATCAAGGTGTGACCATTTTTGGACCCCCTATATCTCAATAACAGTAAAAGATAGGTCATGATTCTTGTAGCCTATTATGTTGAATTTTTCATGAGGAATACAAAGAAAAAATCCCCATCAAAATTGGACAAAAAATAAAAAACTTACATTAGAAAATTGAAAAATCCCCTTTTGGACCCTCCTTAAAAAACGGTCGAGGCTAGATCACCCAAAATCAATCCCAACCGGTATTTTATATAGGGTATCATTGTGTTAAAATTTGAAATGGATCCAAATAATAGAACTAAAGTTAATGAACAGAAACCTAACTGTCTACGGACGCCGACGCCGAATGCATGCCCATAACATAATACGACCACAAAATTTTTGCGGTCGTATAAAAATCTAACAAATATTTGCACCAAAAGCCCAGTACTTAATCAGATTTTAAAATTTACAACCCCCTGAAATTAAGTAAAATTAAAAGCCTATCAATTTTTTCTTGTTGTACATCTCCCTTAAAATTGAACTCGTTAACCAAGTTCAATGTTACCGTGAAGGGCAGTGCATTTGAAGGGGAGATAACCTTCACACCACCTGTTAAAAACTTTAAATGTTTTTTATATATAATCCATGTAAAAGAATCCTTACTTATCAAGTCCAATATTGTTTTATTTGTTCAAGATTGTTTAAACTCATAGATTAACCACAAATAATGTTGATTTAAAGGGTGTATCGAGTACTTGGATACTAAAGAAAGTTTGTTTATGTGAAATTAACAATGAAATTGACAATTAAACAGTAATTTCTGATATATTTATTCAGTAAAAAAAGAAAGATAGAAGGTCTAATATTGCAGGAACAATGTCATGTCGAGTTTAATTTGTTTTCAATATAACCTGCCTGTCTTAAAATCGGCCTTTGTACGATGTGCAAGATTCTGATCAATATTAGGAAAAGTACAAAGAGAAGAGTACTTTATAATGACTCAATTTGACCCCCAAATCAAATTTTAAAAAACATAGAGAAAATGTGTCCATGGGACACGGATACCCCCTCTTCGGCAAACAGGATGGGGACAAATTACATACCTGAAAAGAGGAGATATGATACAACTTACCGGTACCCTGATTATGCTTCAGACGAAATATCAAATCAACCCAACATACAAAAGCCAAGAAATCTTTGCCAAAAATTGAGGGACATATGACAGACGAGGATAAAACTTTACGCGCCCATATGGGTCCTTAAGGGATGGGGCAGGTTTGATGCAAAATCTAAAAATTAAACTGAATTGGCCTCATAAACTGCAATGTTGTTGGGATTTGACCAAACTATACACAGTGTCAGTTTCCT
This sequence comes from Geukensia demissa, assembly GCA_034783895.1. Lineage (NCBI taxonomy): Eukaryota > Metazoa > Mollusca > Bivalvia > Mytilida > Mytilidae > Geukensia > Geukensia demissa. The sequence continues at coordinate 2,496 of JARWCS010322914.1, read as the reverse complement.
CCCCTGTACTAATGAACTATAGCTATAGACACTGCACACAGTAAGGACAATTTGGCAGAGAGTCTTTATAAATATATAATTTTGTTAAACCCTTCAAATTCTACAGGTTTTTATTTTAAACTGAGAAAAATGTGAAAGGAATTTCCAACATCAAAAATGTCTAAGTTCTGCCAAACATGAGGTAGACGTGTCTGTTCTCCATACTAAAGCTCTGTGCCAAATATCAGGAAGCTAACCTGTGAGGTTCAGACATGATTTTGCCAGCATAAAAAAAAAAGTAAATAGGTAACCACAAAAGATTTTTTGTATGTAAAAAAAGAAACAATACAAGAAAATCCTGCCTAAAAAAACCCCAATTCTGTTTTAAAACGGAAAAAATCATGCCTGGGAGGTTGCCAAGGAAAATGGGAAAAATTTGATCATATAAGATCATGGATAGTCACCACTATATGTAGGTCTGGGAATTGAAGATGCCACAACAAATTCACTGTAACATAAATTATATATAAGAGCAGTGAATATATTCTCATCATATGCGGAACATCCCAAGATGGTTGCTGTCATGAATAAATCTTTGGCATCACAGTCCGACATTGTCAAAAACCATAATTTGATTTACTGAATACTGCTTAACATCAAGCCACCAATATTTCATGCATATTCAGGACGAGAGCACATATAAGTGCCATGACAGACATGCTGAGCTTGAATTTTAACAAGCTAGCTCACAAAATCAACAGTATGCAGGAAGACCTATACCCAGACACATTATTCTTACTATGGCCCGGCCAATTATAACACTCTTACTCCTAAATGCCTCATGCTTAATGCCCCATCTAACCTGTAACATACATGTAACATTCACATATCATACCCGTAGCCAGGGGGGGTTCGAGGGGTTCGGACGAACCCCCCTTGAAAACCAACAAGCACTGTTAAACTCCCGATTCAGATTGAAGTTTGACTATAAAAGTCTAAATAATAGGACTGAAATGCAAAAACTGTGACAGGAAATGGCTAGATCACAGGATTTTGCACCAAAAACCACTGACACTCGGTCGTGAAGGTCGCTTCGAGAGTCGATGTAACCCCCCTTTGAAAAATTCTGGCTACGGGCATGCATGTACACTTAATTTTTAGTCTGGGTGATTATGAGCTTGTTGCAAGGAGAGGAAATCTACTACCCTTGTTCACAGCTTTGTGGAGACCTCTTGATTTTAACTTACAAAAAATAATAACTGCAATATATAAGAAACAACTTTTTAAATTAGCCCAGGAAAAAGAAAATTAATTAAATTCTATCCTATTTTTAAAAATCATGTTGCCATTTTTATTATATAATTTCACACAGTGTGCCAATATTATTATATAATTTCACATAGTTAAAAAAAAAACTTCCCAAAAAGTCAATTTCTGACACATGCATTTTGAAACTTTGTCCCAAATAAGTTCTTAAATTTCTGGACCAAAACATCCTTTCTTTTATTCTTCGTACTTTTAAACTGTGCTTATATCCTTTAACATTTAATAATAGGTTTAAAGACAACAATAAAAGTGTTAAATAAAAATAAAATATTCAAAAATTTAAATGTAGGCAAAAGTTTGAAACCATTAAAAGCAAATGTATGACCAATATTTATATATATAAATTGAACTTATCGAGTACATGTATGATTGTGCATTTCATCTATTCTGATCTGTTTTAAAGTAAAACCCCGGTTACGCTAAAATCCAATTGGGTCGACCTTAAGCTGGGGGGTCCGGACTGAAATTCTCATACTTGAAATTTGTAGGTTGCTGTGCACCGTGCTTTAAATGTGTCAATAAATTTCTTTTTTGTAAAGGCATCGTTAAATGTTATGATCAATTCTTAATTGAAAATTTCAAAGATACTGAAATGTTTACATCTATGTGGGGGTTATAATGACATATTTTTTGTATGTAAATTTTTCTCAATATTTATTTGCCAGTGAAAACATCTGCGTGTATCTGTAAAGTGAATTCCAATGTTTCACTGAAATTTCAGCCTTGAAATTCAGTTGAAATACTTAAAACACTTATTTGTCCTGTAATTCCATGTCTGAAAGTACTGTGGTGGTCCATGTCAAATTAGAGTAACTTTATCACCACTTAAAAACACACTAGTAACTCTAATTTTTTCTCAAATTCTTGTACACTTAAAATTTTATAGACAGAAAAATGTTTAATAATTTTGCATGACTTGACAGATTTCTGATGAAAAAACAAATCAAAACTGTACTTCCGACTTGCAAAACAGAATACCTTTTTTCTCCCATTTTGAAAAAATGAAAGGCCAATCAGGCCAGCACTCTCTGATTTCTTTTATCAATTTATCACCCCACCTAAAGAACACTCTTTGCATACAGAATGAGCTACAGGCTAATGGAAAGGTTACTCGTATATATAAGTAAATTCAAAGCAAAGGAACAGCGCTTTGATTGCTGTTCTTCATCTCAAAGTCACAGTGAGGCCTTC